>OX387258.1:4498344-4540844 GCA_947562095.1 Branchellion lobata | reverse complement strand
CCACCATCCATATCACACCATCATCCTCACCACATCATTATCCTCGACACACCATCATCCATCTTTATCACACCATCATCCTCAACACAACACCACTCCTGTCTAAAGAGTGTCTTTTGAGATGTTTCTTGAGGTGGTCGCTGCGCATGAACCACTTGCCACAAGCCTCACATCCGTACTTTTTCTCGCCCGTGTGTGTGCGTATGTGCCTACTCAACTCCTCAGACCTACGGGTGTGTAGGATGAAAAGATGAGTGTGGATGTGTATGTGTGTATGTGTGTACGTGCGTATGTGCGTGTGAAAAGTGGATTTATTTGAAAACATCCGATGGCCACCTGGCGAATCGTTTATCGCAGTTTTCCCAGCGACACTTGAAGGGCTTCTCTCCTGCACGTAGTGAATGATGGTAATGAAGGTGAAAAAATGATTTATGAATTAACAAAAATTTATTTAACCCATGACCCCTTCCACTCCTTCCTCTACCCCCTCTACCTACTCCCCACCCACAAACCCACCCATAACATCCCGTCCCCACCAACCCACCTACCATCTCCTCACCCACCACTTCTTCACCCACCCTACCCACTCATTCCCGCCCACCTGTGTGCACCCTCCAATGCACTTTGAGGTGTGAGCTCTTGTAGTAGGTCTTGGAACAGTTGGGATGGCTGCACTTGAATGCCTTCCTCTGATTGGCTGCCGTTTGAAATGAGGTCACGCAAGGTTGGGGTGGAATTAATGAATGCAACGACGGGTTGGTGGTTGAATTTTGTTGTTGTTGTTTTTGCTGTTGTGAAGGAGCTATTTGTTGTTGTTGTTGTAGCAAATTGTAGAATGCTTTCGTTGATGAAGAGATATTATCCTTTTTATTTATTCTAACTATTTTATTCTGGGTTTTATCATTGTCATTATTATTATTATTATTATTATTATTATTATTATTATTATTATTATTATTATTATTATTATTATCAGTATCACTATTATTATTTCTATTAGCTTTATTTTGTTTTTTTCTCATTTTTTTGTAGATGTTACGTTGAGGTGACTCGTTAAGTTGTTCTTGTTGTTCTTTGCGTTTGTTTGATTGTTTACATTTTTTAACCAAGCAATCGACAAGTTTGTGCTTGTCTATGCAACATCCTGATGACGTTCCTGTATTCTTGCTATCAATTTCATTTTTATTTTTGTTGTCGTTGTTATTGTTGCTGTTTTTATTATTGTTGATGTTGTTTGAAGAATTGTTATTGACGCCGTTACTTTTGCTATTATCAACAAAGTTGATGTCATTTGTATCACCAGTGTCGTTGCTATTGACGTTGCTGTTGGCGTCATTGCTATTATTAATTTTGTTGTCAATGTCGTTGTTGTTAATATTGTTGTCAACGTCGTTGTTAATATTGTTGACAATGTTGTTTTTATTGTTTTTGTTGTTATTGTTGTTGTTATTGTTGTTGTAATTGTTGTTGGGTCGGAGAGATGTGCTGAGGAATAAGCTGAGGGGGGATGTGTCGTGGAGGAAGGAGCAGTTTTGATCAACAAAGAGAATTTTGAAGGAAAGTGGCTGTTGTTGTTGTGGATGATTTTGTGGTTGTTGTTGTTGTATTTGTGGACGTTGTTGTTGTGGTTGTTGATGTTGAGCTTGAAGCTGTTGTTGTGGATGGATTGAAGATAGTAAAAGTTTATTTTGTTGAGCCTTTTTCACTATTTTGTTTTTAAATTCTTTGATTTTTTTTGTTCTCATTTTTATGTTCATGTTTTTATTATTATCATTATTATTATTATTATTATTATTATTATTATTATTATTATTATTATTATTTATATTATTATTATTATTATTATTATTATTATTATTATTATTATTATTATTATTATTATTATTATTATTATTATTATTATTATTATCATTATTATCATTATTATTATTATTATTATTATTATTATTATTATTATTATTATTATTATTATTATTATTATTATTATTATTATTATTATTATTATTATTATTATTATTATTATTATTATTATTATTATTATTATTATTATTATTATTATTATTATTATCATCATCATCATCAACATCATTATTATTTATAATAACAGTTTTATTCTTCTTATTGTGATTGCTCTTTTTTTCATTTTTTTCAATAATATTTGAAATATTTTCAAAATAAATATTTTTATTGTTATTATTGTATTCAGTATGATTGTTATTGATATTATTATTATCATTATTATTAGTATAAGTTATTTTTTCTTTTTTCAGAGGCAGTTCACAGGTGAGAAGCTGAATAGAGTTGATAAGGTAAGATTGAAAGTTTGATAGTGTTTTTAAATTCAAATTTATTAAATGAATAAAATATAAATTTATTGAATAAACAAAATTTGACTTTATTAAATAAATAAAATTTGAATTTATTTGAAAAATAGAAGACAAGTCTATTGAATAGTTTTAAGAGTGAAATTATTATTTCAGACTTATCACTCCAAAATATGATTGACAATGAATGTATAAAAAATCATTATTATTATATACGTGATTATAATGGTTAATAATGAAAATACAAAGTTTTTTTTTAATTTTTATTGTAGTAATTATAGGCATCACCTCTTCCAGCTTTGAAATGGTTCTTTTGGGTACACAAGTCGCACTACTAGTAGTGTGTGATGATGAGGAAGATGAAGAAGATGTTGGTGACGATGAGAACGACAATAATGGCGATGATGATGATGATGATGATGATGATGATGATGATGAAGACGATGATGGTGATGATAAAGACGATGATGATGATGATTTAAATGGCGGTGAAGGTGATATTGTTGACGGTGCTGAAGACAACAATGACGCTAAAGTTGTAGACGATGACAACGACGATAACGGTGATAGAGAGGTGGAGAGTGGATGGAAAGGAGAGGAGGAAAATTGAAACAAATTTGAATGAGAATGACTTGTTGAAAAAGTGGATGGTTGGTGAGAGGGTTGAGTGGTTGGTTGGTGGGGTGGTTGGTTGGTTGGTTGGTAGAGTGATTGATTGATTGAACTTTCTTCAAATTCATCAAATGAATGTTCATCCGTTGAAGAATTTCCATCAGATGGTGGTGGAGTAAAGAAGGGGGTGGTGGATGGATGGATGGATGGAATGATAGATGGATGGATGAAAGTTGTGGATGGAGAGATGGACTGTTTGATGGTTGACTTTGAATTTTTTGTGAAATAATGTTGTTGTGTTATATTTTGTTGATATGTTTGGTGTAGTTGTTGCTGTTGTTGTTGATTTATTAGTTGTTGTTGGTGATGTGGTAGTAGTTGTTGTTTTTGTTGATTGCTAGTAGAGGACTTGAGGGAAAGGAGAGTTTGTATTGCTGACCACTCTTCATTGAAAGTTACAATGTTGTTCATAGTGCAGTTGTTACTGTTGTCGCCATGTCCGTTTTCGTTATTATTGCTGCTGTTGTTTTTGTTGATGTTGTTGATCATGTTGCTGTTGTTTGTTTTGATGTTGTTAGTCATGTTTGTGTTATTTTTCGCTTCTTTTTGAGAATTCTTATTTCGACTTTTGGATAGTATTTTATTGTTTTTTTTGTTAGTTATAGGAATATCTTTATTATTGCTATTATTTTTATTATTATTTTTGTTGTTTACTGTTGTGAAATTTTCTTTATTTTTCTTGCTTACCTTCAAACCATCACTATTTGATTTATTGTTGACAATGGTATTAATAATATTATTAATTTTATTATTATTATTAGTTTTATTATCATTATTATTTTTTCCAAATAGCTTGTCATTGGTGAAAAAATCATCTACCCCATGAACCTTGTTGAATCAAGATTTTAATAAGTTATTGCGCTATACAAATAAGTCCATTTTTGATTAGATATAGTACAAAAATAAACATAGGAATGAGAATGAGATGATGAATAACTTTTTTTTAATAATTTAAAAAAATGAATGAATCAAATGAGTATGTGTGAGACTATTTCTCATTATTATTATTATTCTCGTCCTTGGTATGGACTAGCTGGAAAGGGATAGCATGAGTGGTGGATGGGTTATGGCTTAAATGCTGAACGCCCATATATTGAATTCACTACTATTCTCTTTATTATTGATGGTAGCAGTAGTATTCTTTCAATAATAATAATTTTATTATTATTAACATATCTTGAAATCTTTAAAAAACGAGTTAAAATTCTATTTTTACAAAAATTTTCAAATGATTTTATTTATTAATTTCTCGAAAAATAAATTTAAGTTATTCTGATTTTTCAAACATGAGTGCTTCACCAATGGATATTCTTTTAAAGGTATGCAAGATTTTCGTCTTTGGGAAATTATTTTAACAAATTTTTTTTCACTTTATTTGTTTAATAATTTCAATAAATCAAATTAAAACATAGATTTGAGGTGCTCATAAAATACTGAAACAAAAATTTATGTTTTTTGTTTAACGCTAAATAAGTATACTTAAACACACCTGGTTACGGTAGTTGCTAAGACAAGGGTGTTTGCTGAGAAGTTTCTTCATCTCGAATTCTTTACAAGTTCTCGGAAATGTTTATGAAACTTAACAATTTTTTCTAGATCTTCAAAAATCATCGTAAATTTTTTTAAATCATCAAACGATTTCACAAATTTTCGTAAATCTTTAAAAATCATCAAACGATCTCACAAATTTTTGTAAATCTTTAAAAATCATCAAACGATTTCACAAATCATTGTAAATCTGAACACATGTTCCTCGCCCTGCGTTGCTAATGAGACTATCACTGATATTGTTATTACAAGTATTATAGCTCTTGTTATTATTATTTGTTGTGTTGCCTGTAGTAGCAGAGGCAATATATTTGTAGTATTTTTTTAAATTATTATTATCAATATTTAAAGCACTTTGAAGAGGTCAAGAGATGTAAGGCAGTGTGTTTTGTGAAAGTTCTGTTGAAAGTTCACTTTGGTTGGAAAATCTTATCATTTATTTAATTATAAAATCATTTAATTGAAGAAAGATTTCATTAATAAAGAATTAATTAATATAAAAGTAATGGTTAAATACAATATGCTCGAGATATAGAAAAGAATGATTCAACCACACTGATAATTGGTTATAATAATGGATAACTAACAGGATTAAACAGATTTAATTAAGTGATTATTATGTCACCAACCATGCAATCTGTTGTGACTTATACGAAGATGTTGCAAAAGCAACATTTGAGATTCCGGCTGTGTGCACCAGCTTGCCAGAAACTATGTAATCGTTTCTGGGGCATGTGTAACAAACACTTACAACGCAACCAGACGAGTAAGCTTAATTAGTGATGTGAGTTTCCTAATTTTACTAAACGGCGCCGAAAAGATCCGACGAGAGCAGAAAGGGTTAGAGGTTGAAACAAAGGCGATTTTAAATAATGTAACATCGCTAAACATCCATTGTTGTTATGACTCGGGTTGATCTGGAAAGCTATTTTTAGACTGGCCGGGTGTGAAAGAGGATTCTATTTAATTATCGCATTGTGCTTTACCATGCCAAAACACGTGTTCCTAACGTGGGTGAAGCAGCCAATGAGATGCAAGTAGGTCAAAATTAGACCAATAACAAATGAAGAAGGTTTCGTTTGGAAATTTGAATTTCGGTGAGTCAACTGTTCTATTTTAAAATAATTAAATTTAAAGATTTCCTTCGTGATACTTTTTTATCATTTTTTTGTCATATTTACATATCTTTAACATGATTCGATCCTTATCGGCTCAACTTAAAAAGCGTTCTAAATGCAGCTACCATTATATCATTTAATTTTTATGATTCAATAAAACATATTTTTATGGTTATGTTAATTATTTTCCATAAGTAAGTCCATTTTTTTCATGATATCTATACATATTTTAAAAAATTGTCAACTAACTAAAAATTTTTTTTTTTTTTTTTTTTTTTTTATTAAATTTCTATCAATAATTTTTTTTGTTTCAAAATTTTTCGATAAATAACCAGACAATGAGGGGTAGGGATGAAAATTGAAACTTCCTTAAAGAGATCACGTAGTAAGTGAGAACCATTTTCAAGATTTAAGTTTAAAACAAACTTTTCCTAAAAATTTTAATCAATAATTTTCAATAGAAAAACGTGCAACTTACTTTTTTTGAAGTAAGTGAATTTTTTCAAATTTTAAAATCTCAAATTTTTTATGCAAAACTTAAATCTCCTTTTGCACGACCAAAAGTTGCCGTATGACTGCCGGGACAAGGGTCGTGTTATGACTTAATTAACGTCTGGAAATGAAACAGACTCGCGACAAGATCTCGTTTTTATTAATTTTCAGGGCAATTTATTTCATTTTTCAATATTAGCTTGAAAAAATTGCAATTGAATTTGGAGTAAAAATCATAAAATTTCAGGTAATAGTTGCAACAAAAATATTTTCAAGAATTAAAGTATGTGGGAATTTTAAAAAATATGTTCAACTTTCTATTATTTTAAACTTCAAAACTCATACTTATGCTTCTCATAAGCCATGCCCATAATTCCACACTCTCAGTACATGATGGAGACTTACATTTCCCTGGTGCAGACGCACGCAGGGAAGGACAAGCTTCTCCGGGCAGCTGGCTACATCTGTTCCCTTCTTGCGGCCTCCGATCCTCGCTACGCCGCTCTTTCTCGTTTGATCACTCAGTGTCGCAGCTGCTTGAGAGTCTTTGATGACGCAGTGGTTCTGCGTAAGACTTGCAAGTGGGCCGTTGAGGTTTGTAGTTTTTTTCTATACTTTTTTTTTTTTGTTAAATTATTTTTTTAATATCTTTTTCAAATTTTTTTTTTTAAATTTTTTTTTTATGTACTGAAATGTGCCATTGTAGAGCATAATTAGGGATGTTTTTCACCCTCAGTTTTTTTCCCTATCATGCCACTTATTTCCCATTTTTCTTTTAGTCATTCATCTTCTATCTTCTCCATCACTCATTTTCCATGAAAATTCTTTTTTTTAACTCTTAAATTCATCATATAACCTGTGCTCTCGCTACCTCAACAACACCCCTACACTTCTCAGTATTTATCTCAACATCCATCACTTTGAACCCATTCCCCAACACTCACCCAATCCTCCCCAACACTCACCCAATCCTCCCCAACACTCACCCAATCCTCCCCAACACTCACCCAATCCTCCCCAACACTCACCCAATCCTCCCCAACACTCACCCAATCCTCCCCAACACTCACCCAATCTTCCCCAACACTCACCCAATTCTCCCCAACACTCACCCAATCCTCCCCAACACTCACCCAATCCTCCCCAACACTCACCCAATCCTCCCCAACACTCACCCAATCCTCCCCAACACTCACCCAATCCTCCCCAACACTCACGCAATCTTCCCCAACACTCACCCAATCCTCCCCAACACTCACCCAATCCTCCCCAACACTCACCCAATCTTTCCCAACACTCACCCAATCCTCCCCAACACTCGCCCAATCCTCCCCAACACTCACCCAATCCTCCCCAACACCCACCCAATCCTCCCCAACACTCACCCAATCTTCCCCAACACTCACCCAATCCTCCCCAACACTCACCCAATCCTCCCCAACACTCACCCAATCCTCCCCAACACTCACCCAATCCTCCCCAACACTCACCCAATCCTCCCCAACACTCACCCAATCCTCCCCAACACTCACCCAATCCTCCCCAACACTCACCCAATCCTCCCCAACGCTCACCCAATCTTCTCCAACACTCACCCAATCCTCCCCAACACTCACCCAATCCTCCCCAACACTCACCCAATCCTCCCCAACACTCACCCAATCCTCCCCAACACTCACCCAATCCTCCCCAACGCTCACCCAATCCTCCCCAACACTCACCCAATCCTCCCCAACACTCACCCAATCCTCCCCAACACTCACCCAATCCTCCCCAACACTCACCCAATCCTCCCCAACACTCGCCCAATCCTCCCCAACGCTCACCCAATCCTCCCCAACACTCACCCAATCCTCCCCAACACTCACCCAATCCTCCCCAACACTCACCCAATCCTCCCCAACACTCACCCAATCCTCCCCAACACTCACCCAATCCTCCCCAACACTCACCCAATCCTCCCCAACGCTCACCCAATCCTCCCCAACACTCACCCAATCCTCCCCAACACTCACCCAATCCTCCCCAACACTCACCCAATCCTCCCCAACACTCACCCAATCCTCCCCAACGCTCACCCAATCCTCCCCAACACTCACCCAATCCTCCCCAACACTCACCCAATCCTCCCCAACACTCGCCCAATCCTCCCCAACGCTCACCCAATCCTCCCCAACACTCACCCAATCCTCCCCAACACTCACCCAATCCTCCCCAACACTCACCCAATCCTCCCCCAACACCCAGGAAATCCCTTTCATATCTTCCCAATCCCTCACAACATCCATCCAATTTTTCTCATATTCACCCAATCCCTCATAACATCCACCCAATCTCCTAAAACCCCACCCAATCCCTTACAACTCCCATCCAATCCATGCCATCTCCTACCTTATCCTTCCCAACACCCATCCAACTCCCCACAACACTCACCCAAACCCTTCCAACACCCACTACCCAAACCCCATCCCTCAATCTCACCAACTCCTCATTCCCACATCCCAGGAGTCGGACTACCTATCTCGGGTTTTGACCATCTTATCAAACTTATCCATGCAAGCTTATCTACCTCTCGATCACCTTGCCCTTCTCACCGACCTCAAGGTCATCTCTTCCAAGGTCAACTACAAGCCTTTTTCCATGACGTTCCTCTCTCTCACCCTTTTTCTCTCCTCTCTCAAGTGGATGGGATAGTGGGGTTGTCATGGGTGGATGGAATAGGGAGATAGTCCATGAGTGGGTGAAAAGGGGGGGGGGAAGGGGATTGCATTATGGATTTTTTTGTGTTTTCTTTTTTTATTTAATTTTTTTGCCTATTTCTTAAAGATATATTTGTATTTTCATTCCACCACCTCTATCACCACCACCATTTTTACACCATCACCATCACCACCACCATTTTACACCATCACCATCACCACCACCATTTTCACACCATCACCACTACCACCACCACCATTTTCACACCATCACCACCACTACCACCACCACCATTTTCACCAGAAATATCAGAAAGCTGTTTCTGTTGCTGCATGAATTCTCTCCTGTCTCCAACCACAGGTGAAAAGCGTTGGATGGTTGAAATTAATTATGATAATAATATTTATTAACAATATACTTATAATAAATTTACTTTATGATTAAATAAAATATAATCACTTAGAAGAAATATTCAATTTAAATTATATTTACAGTATAAATATGATTAATAGCTGAGGAAATGGAATTTAAGACCCAAAACATATAATAATAATAATAATGGTAATAATGAAAATAATTTTTTCCTCAATTTTAGTATTTACTTTCATTATTGTTTTTATTATTTTTATTTTTTTATTTTTTATTATTGTTATTATATTTTTGTTTGGTTTTGGATTCGTTGTGCAGGTGCAGGAAAGAGATGGCGAATGAGGTACTCTTATTGGTCAAAAACCTCCTTGACGTCATCACCATAGTTTCCGCCCTGCCCTGGGAGCACTTTCTGTGGGCTGGGAGCGCCCAGCCAATTAGAAACGCTAAACTTGGTGGGTGGTGATGATAGTGCTGGTGGTGGTGTTATAACACCACGTGACACTTTATAATTACGTCACAACACCTCACAGGACTTATCTCATCTGTCGCCTCTATTCTTGCCCTTCTGCTGCCTTACCTGTGAAGAGAAGGAGAAAAAGAAGGAGGAGGAGGAGGAGGAGGAGGAGGAGGAGGAGGAGGAGGAGGAGGAGGAGGAGGAGGAGGAGGAAGAGGAGGAGGAGGAGGAGGAGGAGGAGGAGGAGGAGGAGGAGGAGGAGGAGGAGGAAGAGGAGGAGGAGGAGGAGGAGGAGGAGGAGGAGGAGGAGGAGGAGGAGGAGGAGGAGGAGGAGGAGGAGAAGGAGAAGGAGGAGAAGGAGGAGGAGGAGGAGGAAGAAGAAGAAGAAGAAGAAGAAGAATAAGAAGAAGAAGAAGAAGAAGAAGAAGAGTAGGAGGAGGAGGAGGGGGAGAAAACGGAAGAAGAAAATGATACTCACTCATTATCATATAATATCAGTATCACCTTTTTTCATAGTTTTCATTGAACCTAACGATAATAATAATAATAATAATAATAATAATAATAATAATAATAATAATATTAATATTAATAATATGATATTTTTTGTGTATTATTATTTTAAAACCTTTTCGAGCATAAAAACATTAACATCAAAATCCTTCCGTATGTTCTGTTTTGAATCCATTAATTCATCCATCCATCTTTTTCATCTATCTTTCTTGCCATTCATCCATTTATTCACTTATCATCCTTCCAACATTTTTTTCCATCCAACCATTCATCCATCCAACCATTCATCCATCCAACCATTTATCCATCCACCCACCAACCCATCCATCCACTCATCCAACATCCATCCATCCATCCATCTATCCATCCATCGCAACATCCATCCATCCATCCATCCGTTCAACTGATACATTTTCCATATACATATTTCAGTGATTTTTTTTCTATTATTTTTTAACTATTTTTTTTAATTTATTCTTTGATGAAAAAATTCCAAGGACGAGAACAACGTCTGTGTCCAATATATATATAAACAACAATAAAAATAAATTTTGTAATAATAATAGATTTAAACAAGTGAATCAACAATAAGAAATAAAATAGAAATATGTAATGAAAATTTAATGGGAAATGTTCTGAAGAGGTTGAGTTAGTCGATGAATCTTTAATTTCAATGAGTCTTCCAATTCATTTTTAGTTTTTTTTGTTTCCTTATCATAATCTGCGCTTAATATTCAATTCATTTTTAGTTTTTTTGTTTCCTTATCATAATCTGCGCTTAATATTAATTCAATTCATTTTTAGTTTTTTCTGTTTCCTTATCATAATCTGCGCTTAATATTAATTCAATTCATTTTTAGTTTTTTTTGTTTCCTTATCATAATCTGCGCTTAATATTAATTCAATTCAACACTTTTCAATTTTGATTTTTATTCAGTATCCACCATTTACAATCTGTACTAATGTTCGTTTTTTTTAATATTCTACCGTATTTCTTTATAATTTTTGCATTGTTTTTGTGTTTTGTATGTCTAAGATTGTATCGTAATGCATAGTGTTTCATTGTTTTTTTTTGTATTTTGATTTACTGTGTTGTATCTATTTGTATTTTGATTTATTGTGTTGTATCTATTTGTTTTTCAATTTATTGTGTTGTATCTATTTGTTTTTCAATTTATTGTGTTGTATCTATTTGTTTTTCAATTTATTGTGTTGTATCTATTTGTTTTTCAATTTATTGTGTTGTATCTATTTGTTTTTCAATTTATTGTGTTGTATCTATTTGTTTTTCAATTTATTGTGTTGTATCTGTTTTTCAATTTATTGTGTTGTATCTATTTGTTTTTCAATTTATTGTGTTGTATCTATTTGTTTTTCAATTTATTGTGTTGTATCTATTTTTATTTCTTAAATGCATTGTATTGTAACTCATTTCAACGCCACAGTGCTACTTGATACACTTTTTTTCTCTTTAAAAAAATTTTTTTTTTTTAAACTTTGAATCTAGTTTTCTGGCAAATAATATCTATAAGATTAGATTAGGATAAGATTAGATTCTAACAAATGTTCGCCTTTTAAAGATTTCGACGATAAACAATTTTTTTGCTTAGGTTAAATTAAATTGGATTATATTATATTTGTTTAAGCTAGGTTAGACTAGGTTAGATTATATCAGATTAAATTGGATCAGATTAGATTGGATTAAAGTAGTTTAGACTAGGTTAGATTATATAATATTAAATTGGATTAGATTAGAGTAGTCTATACTATATTAAATTGTGTTAGATTATATCAGATGAGAGTAGAGTAGGTTAGATAAGATAAGGTCTGATTAGAGTAGGTTAGAATAGATAAGAGTAGGTTAGGCAAGATTATATTTGATTAGACTAGAGTAGGTAGGATTAGAGAAGATGAGGCTAGATAATGTTTGATTAGGTTAGAGTAAATTAGAGCAAATTAAGTTAGATTGTCTTTGAGTAGAGTAGAGTATATTAAGTTAGATTGGATTAGATAAGAGTATATAGGATTAGATTGGATGAGATAAGAGTATATAAGATTAGATTGGATGAGAAGAGTATATAGGATTAGATTTGATAAGAGTATATAAGATTAGATTAGATAATAGTATATAGGATTAGATTAGATAAGAGTATAAAGGATTAGATAGGATAAAAGTATATAAGATTAGATTAGAGAAAGTATATAGGATGAGTTTAGATTATAAAAAACTATATAGGGTTAGATCATATAAGAGTATAAAGGATTAGATTAGATTAGATAAAAGTATATAGGATAAGATTAGATTAAATAAATGTATATAGAATTAGAGTAGATAAGAGTGTATAGGATTATATGAGATATGAGTATATAAGATTAGATAAGATAAAAGTATATAGGATAAGATTAGATTAGATAAAAGTGTATAGAGTCAGATTAGATTAGATAAGAGGTTATAGGAATAGATTAGATTAGATAAGAGTATATAGGATCGTATTAGCTTAGATAAAAGTATATATATTTAGATTAGATTAGATAAGAGTATATAAGTTTAGATTAGATTAGATAGAAATATATAGGGTTAGATTAGCTAAGAGTATAAAGGATTAAATTAGATAAACGTATATAGGATTAGATTAGATAAAAGTATATAGAGTTAGATAAGATATGACTATATCAGATTAGATTAAATTAGATAAAAGAATTAGAATATGATTAGATAAGATTAGATAAAAAATATACTAGATTAGATAAGTATATAGGATCAGATTAGCTTAGATAAAAGTATATAGGGTTAGATTAGATTAGATAAGAGTATATATGGTTAGATTAGATTAGTTAAGAGTATATAGGATTAGATTAGATAAGAGTCTATCGGATAAGATTGGATTAGAGTATATAGAATTAGATTAGATTAAAGAAGCTGGAAAAATTCCACGAGTTTTCATTTGCAATACGCATTGTTGTATTGACAAAAGGAACAAAACGTGTCCCCTTTGATCGCTTCACAACAAAGAACCAGCTATGAGGATTTATTTTGATTCGAAATATTTGAATATTCACATAATTTTCATTATGGCAAAAAAATTTAATTCAATTAATTATTATAAATAATTCGTTTTTTAAATACTTCAGGCTAAAAATCAATAAATGTTCTCAATAGTTCTTCTGCATGTGTCGATGGAGAAGCGTCCATAAAAACTTCCAAAATGTTCATTTGTACGTTTTTTTTTCTCTTCTTGTTTTTTAGTATTTTTTTCGACCGTTTTGGTCACCTAAATACTTTTTTCTGTTTTTCAATCGCAAGCACAACCGTCGCCACCACCGCTTCCATAACAACCCACACCACCAGTACTACTCTTATCCTAACCACCACCGTCATCCTAATTAAATCATTTGTATAACGCTGATTCCACACTGTTCAAGAGCGCTCATCCTGACCAACATCCTAACCACCAGCATCACCATCACCACCTCAACCACCCTCACCACCACCACCATCACCATCCTAACCACCACTGCTGTCAGTTTCACTGCTTATTTTCCTACACATGTGGTTGTTAATGTTAATTACTTTCAGCAAAAAGTTGCTGGCTTCCCGGCAGCGCAGCTTGGGAATGTATGTGTGGGCGTGTTTCAAGTCCTCTTTATAAACTCCTCTTCCATAAGTTGCCACCGGAAAAGGTTTCACCCCTGAAAAATCCAACTTCCGGTCTGAAGCGTGGGGATCGTTATTTTGTTTTTTGATAATCGGAGGTGGCTTCAATCTTTTGCTGCTTGCAAATTTTTTTGGCATCGTTTTTTTCTTTTGTTTTTCATTATTTTTGTTGTTGTTTTTGAGGTGTGTTTGACTTACTCTTTTGTACTTTGGTGTCATTTCACTTTTATTTGTTTGTATTGTTACTCTTTTGTTGTTTTGAGTTTTTTTTTTTTTCGTTTTTTTTTTTTCCTTTTTATTTTCTTTTCTATGGTAACCTTCTTTTTCCCTCTTTTCCTCTTTCGTTCTTTTCAGTGACCCATTTTTTTCTTCGTTGCTTTCGTATTTCCCACTTGAATCTTCTTTTTTTCCCCAATCCACTACTTTTACTTTTCTTTTTTTCTTTTGTCCTGTTTTGCTTCTTTTTTTCGAGTTTTTGCATCTTGAGAAATAGTTATAACTGGATAATTCTTTGAACTTCGATTTTTGACCCAAACTTTTGAACTCTGTGATGAAGAAGGTTTTGTCGTTGTTGTTGTTGTTGTTGTTGTTGTTTTTGCTTTTGTCGCTGTTGTTGTTGCTGTTGCTCTCGCTGCTGTTGTTGTTGCTTTTGTTTTCGCTGTTGTTTTTGCTGTTGTTGTTGCTGTTGTTGTCGTTGCTGTTGTTGTCGTTGCCGTTGTTTTCTCTGCTATTGTTGTTGTTGTTGTTGTTGTTGTCGTCGTTGCTAATGTTGTCGTTGCTGTTGTTGTTGTTGCTGCTGTCGTTGCTGTTGTTGCTGCTGCTAATTTTTTTGTTGGTCTTAACGTTGTTAATGTTGATGTTGTTGTTGTTGTTGTTGTTGTTGTTGTTGTTATTGACAGGAATGGCTGAAATCAAGCGATGAGTTACCATGGCAACATGTACTTTTGTAACCTTTGAAGCAATATACGCGCCAACAACCTCCCACTGCAGACGGTCTCGCCTCAAACACACTTCACAGCGCTGTATTCTAGTTTGAGCGATTTAAAAAAATTTACTACGTTTTTTTATCAAAACTTTTTTACAACTCGATTTAAATATTTTTTAAAGAAATTTATAGATAAAGGAAACGTTTTTGTTAATGACGTCACTGAGAATTATGAATTTTGAAAAGTAAACTCGAAACATTTTGATGTTCAATTTATTTAATAAAAATGGAATACAGCAACAATCCTATTAAACTGACTTAAAGAAAGAAATTCCAAAATTTAAATTTCCGTCGCTAGGGGTTGTTGAGATTGTTCATTTATTGATGGAAAGTTCCAAAGACAAGAACAACTTCTTTGTGCTCAGAATACATACAAACAACAATAAGAACAAACATTAGTGATGATAATAATTTTCAAACAAATGAATCAACAAAAAAAATTGGAAAAAAAAGATTTTTAAAGGTGCAACCTATAGGTGTTTCAACTTTAATTTGAAGGGATTGGAGAATGAAGTGGATTTAAAAGTTGTTCAAATCGTTTATATCTTCCCGATCAAATCTTTCATCAATATCTTAATCATTCTAACTCAATCATATCTTCCCTATCAATTTCTTAATCAATTCTCCAATCGATTCATTAATCATTCTAATCCAACCTAATCAAAAGTAATTTAGTGATATGATTAATCGGTTGATGTTTAAGAAGGTTTATTTTGAAAGTTTCATCAAGATCGAAAAGCATTAGAAGTGAGGGAGGCAGCAAACAAAATTTTCATTTCATTTTTTTTTAAATATTATTTGCAAAAAGTTCACTGCAATTTTATTTTGTTTTATGCTCAATAAAAAAAGTTCTTATTTTGTTCATGACCACGACAACATCAATCCATCACCAATCCACCACTAATCCACCACCAATCCACCACCAATCCACCACCAATCCACCACCAATCCACCACCAATCCACCACCAATCCACCACCAATCCACCACTAATCCACCACCAATCCACCACTAATCCACCACCAATCCACCAATCCACCCCCAATCCACCCCCAATCCACCACCAATCCCCTACCAAACCACTAGCAATCCACCAATCCACCCCTAATCCACCACCAATCCACCACCAATCCACCATTAATCCACCACCAATCCACCACCAATCCACCACCAATCCACCATTAATCCACCACCAATCTACCATTAAACCACCACCAATCCACCAACAACCCACCACATATCCACCATTAATCCACCACCAATCCACCCCCAATCCACCACCAATCCACCACCAATCCACCACCAATCCACCACCAATCTACCACCAATCCACCATTCATCCACCACCAATCCACCACCAATCCACTAAAAATCCACCAATCCACCCCCAATCCACCACCAATCCACCACCAATCCACCACCAATCCACCATTAATCCACCACTAATCCACCACCAATCCACCACCAATCCACCACCAATCCACCACCAATCCACCCCCAATCCACTAACAATCCTCCACCAATCCACCACCAATCCACAACCAATCCACCACCAATCCACCACCAATCCACCACCAATCCACCACCAATCCACCACTAATCCACCACCAATCCACCACTAATCCACCACCAATCCACCACCAATCCACCACCAATCCACCCTTAATCTACCACCAATCCACCACCAATCCACCACCAATCCACCATTAAACCACCACCAATCCACCAACAACCCACCACCAATCCACCATTAATCCACCACCAATCCACCCCCAATCCACCACCAATCCACCACCAATCCACCACCAATCTACCACCAATCCACCATTCATCCACCACCAATCCACCACCAATCCACCACCAATCCACTAACAATCCACCAATCTACCCCCAATCCACCACCAATCCACCACCAATCCACCATTAATCCACCACTAATCCACCACCAATCCCCCACTAATCCACCACCAATCCACCACCAATCCACCATTAATCCACCACCAATCCACCCCCAATCCACCACTAATCCACCACCAATCCACCACCAATCCACCACCAATCCACCACCAATCCACCACTAATTCACCACCAATCCACCACCAATCCACCACCAATCCACCATTAATCCACCACCAATCCACCCCCAATCCACCACTAATCCACCACCAATCCACCACCAATCCACCACTAATCCACCACTAATCCACCACCAATCCACCACCAATCCACCACTAATCCACCACCAATCCACCACCAATCCACCACCAATCCACCATTAATCCACCACCAATCCACCCCCAATCCACCACTAATCCACCACCAATCCACCACCAATCCACCACCAATCCACCACCAATCCACCACCAATCCACCATTAATCCACCACCAATCCACCCCCAATCCACCACTAATTCACCACCAATCCACCACCAATCCACCACCAATCCATCCCCAATCCACCATTAATGCACCACCATGCCAATACTACCATATTTTCATCACCACCATTTCTATTGAAACCATTGCCACCACAACCGCTACCACCAGAAATACCATGATTTGTTCTTTAATACTTCACCACCACAGCTTCACCATCACCCTATTTTCGCCACCATCATCACCATGATTTCGCCATTAAAACCATCATCAAAACCACCATTAAAACCACTACCACCATCATGCTACTCCCATCAGAACTACCATCGAAACCACCACCCCCACTTCCTTCTTCAACCCTCTCTTTTGAAGATGAGTACAGGAACCCGCCCCTTGTTGATGACGTAATCACTCACACTACCCAGGATGGTCTTTTTCAACTTACCCAACCCTCTCGCCCCCATCACTATCAGATCCACCTTCTCCTCCTTCGCCACCTGAAGGGTGGTGGTGGTGGTTTTTGGGGGTTGAGTGGGGTTTTTGGGGTTTGGGTGGTGGTTTTTGGAGACTTGATTGGTGGTTTTTAGGCGATTTGGTGGGGGGTTTTGAAGTTCAGGTGACGATTTGAAAGGATTTTAGGGTGAAAACTTTGAAGGTGGTGTTGGGTTAGTGGTTTTGGGGTTTTGAAAAATGGTTGTTTTTGGGAGGATTTTGAGTTGGGCGGTGCTTTGTAGTTTTTGGGATTTTTTAGGAGAAAGATTCGGGTTTTTGGGTGGATTGGAAAAATTTCGGGTGATGGGTAGAGGGAAGTTTTGGGTGGGTTGGGAGGTAATAGGGGGGGAGAGGGAGGGGGGGTTGGGTGGGTTGGGGGGTAATGGGTGGGGGGGTCATGGGTGGGTAAGCTGAAGAGTTGATTTTTCTTTGATGGTTGCTGGCTGGTTAATTAGATAAGTGCTCATTAATTAAGTAATTAATTATTCAATTCATTAATTGAGTGGGTAATCGGGTGGTTAATTGAGTGAGTGGGTGGGTAATAAGGTGGGTGATTGAGTGAGAAATTGAATGGTAATTGGGGTGGTAATTTGGTGGGTGAATACGTGATGTATTGGGAGGGTAAATTGGTGGGTGATTACGTGATGTATTGGGAGGGTAAATTGGTGGGTGATTACGTGATGTATTGGGGGGGTAAATTGGTGGGTGATTACGTGATGTATTGGGAGGGTAAATTGGTGGGTGATTACGTGATGTATTGGGGGGGTAAATTGGTGGGTGATTACGTGATGTATTGGGGGGGTAAATTGGTGGGTGATTACGTGATGTATTGGGAGGGTAAATTGGTGGGTGATTACGTGATGTATTGGGGGGGTAAATTGGTGGGTGATTACGTGATGTATTGGGAGGGTAAATTGGTGGGTGATTACGTGATGTATTGGGGGGGTAAATTGGTGGGTGATTACGTGATGTATTGGGAGGGTAATTTGGTGGGTGATTACGTGATGTATTGGGGGGGTAAATTGGTGGGTGATTACGTGATGTATTGGGGGGGTAAATTGGTGGGTGATTACGTGATGTATTGGGAGGGTAATTTGGTGGGTGATTACGTGATGTATTGGGAGGGTAAATTGGTGGGTGATTGGGTGATGTGTTGGGGGGGGGGGGGGGAGAAAGGAAAATGAGTGGGTAATTAGATGAGTATTTTAGTGGGTGAATGGGTGGGTGTTTGGGTGGGTGATTGGGTGGGTGATTGGGTGGGTGATTGGGTGGGTGATTGGGTGGGTGATTGGGTGGGTGATTGGGTGGGTGATTGGGTGGGTGATTGGGTGGGTGATTGGGTGGGTGATTGGGTGGGTGATTGGGTGGGTGATTGGGTGGGTGATTGGGTGGGTGATTGAGTGGGTGATTGGGTGAGTGATTGGGTGGGTGATTGGGTGGGTGATTGGGTGAGTGATTGGGTGGGTGATTTGTTGGGTGATTGGGTGGGTGATTGAGTGGGTGATTGGGTGAGTGATTGGGTGGGTGATTGGGTGGGTGATTGGGTGGGTGATTTGTTGGGTGATTGGGTGGGTGATTGGGTGGGTGATTGGGTGGGTGATTGGGTGGGTGATTGGGTGGGTGATTGGGTGGGTGATTGGGTGAGTGCTTGGGTGGGCAAATGGGGGGGGGGGGTAATTGGGTAGGTAATTGATTTTAAAATTTATCAAATAATGCCTCACCTTGTTGATGTATTCGCCAGGAGACCCTTGGTTGCCTGTTAACCAGATGTAGTTTATCTGGAGGAGTGTGTGGAAGATTGAATTATTAATGTAAACCATTTAATTTACGAAATATTTCATTCTACAAATTGATTATTAATTAATAATTAATTAAAAAAATATTTTTTTATTTTCTTAATAAACTAATTACTAATTAATTAATTAATTAATTAAAATAAATATTAAAAATTCTGCTTTGATTCTCTTTTATAAATATTTCAGACTTCTTAGAATTTCTATTTATTCCTTTAAAACTTCAGAACATTTCTTTTTTCATTGAATATACAAAGATAATTAGAAATTAATTCTAATTATGAAAATTATTACAAAATGATTATAATTATGACAATAATTATTAATTAAAAATTGTTATGAAATTCATTATGAAATAATTTCGAAATTTTCCATAAATTCACTTTTAATTGCAGCAGACGATTTTCGTAAACTTCTTGCAGTTCCATCATCTTCAACTCTTTCTCCATCAACTCCTTCTCTTTGCCTGGTGCAATCAATCGAGGGTGGCTTGTGGATTGGATTAAGGATGGATTAGGGATTGGATTAAGGATGGATTAGAGAGTGGATTAGAGATGTATCAAAAGATTAGCTTAAAGATGGATTAATGGGTTAGCTTAAAAATTTATTAAAAAAATAGATTAAGGATGGGTTATGGGATTGTATCAATTAGGGAATGAAGAATTGGATAAAAAATTTATTAAGAAAATGGATAAGAGGTGGATTGAGGGAATGGATTGAAGGTGGATAAGGGGTAGATTAATTCTGGATTAAGAAAAAGGATTTAAAATGGATCGCAATAAGGGTGAATCGAAGGATCGGATTGAGGTTGGATGAGAGGATTGGATAAAGGGTGGATTAGAGGACCGGATTGATTGTGGCTTGAAGAATTGGACTAAGGATGGATCAAGGGATTGGATTGAGAAGGGATCGAGGGATTGGATTAAAGGTGGACTACGACAAATCGGATTAATTATGGATTAGGAAGAGCGGATTAATTATGGATTAGGAAGATCGGATTAATTATGGATTAGGAATATCGGATTGATTATGGATTAGGAAGATCGGATTGATTATGGATTAGGAAGATCGGATTGTAAATGGATTACGAGATTGGATTGAAGGTGGATTGAAGGTGGATTGAGATTGGATTGAAGGTGGATTGAAGGTGGATTGAGATTGGATTGAAGGTGGATTGAAGGTGGATTGAGATTGGATTGAAAGTGGATTGGAAGATTGGAGTGAAGGTGGATTGAAGGTGGATTGAAGGTGGATTGAAGGTGGATTGAAGGTGGATTGAGATTGGAGTGAAGGTGGATTGAAGGTGGATTGAAGGTGGATTGAAGGTGGATTGAAGGTGGATTGAAGGTGGATTGAAGGTGGATTGAAGGTGGATTGAAGGTGGATTGAAGGTGGATTGAAGGTGGATTGAAGGTGGATTGAAGGTGGATTGAAGGTGGATTGAAGGTGGATTGGGAGAGTGGACTAAAAGTGTTGAAGTGGTTGTTGTTGTTGTTGCTAGTCTTGTTGTAAATTGTGTTGTTGTTTACCTTAAGCACCTGAGTATAGTCCTCAGATACGCTAAAGCTGGTTGTGGAAGGCACACAAGTTCATCATAAGAGGCCCCGCTGTTGTGGCAGAAGCGGGCCGTTACGAAAGCTGGGCAATTGAGCCAGAGGTGTTCAGCTTATTCGACCTCTTCCTCACAGAGTCGACAGAGGTCTGACTCTGTTTTTCCTGTGAGGTTTAACCATCGGTGAAGGTTTGTGTGGTGTCCGCTTCAGAACTTGACCAGATCCGTCAGGTCTGCCTCGTTAAGGGTTTTCTCCTTGATTTGGTTTGTGTTGGCTGTGTATAAGTCCAGGAAACGGTGGTGGCTGCTCGGAAGTGGTCTGAGTCCGCCAGTTCATTGCCCCAAAGGTTAAAGTGTCCGAGGACCCAGTCGATGAGTAACCTTTTGGAGCAAATGATTCTGGCAATGGACCGTTGAAGAGTGACAATGATCGGGTCGGCTAGGTGTGGCTTCAACTAGTGATTTGCAATCACAGACAATGACCGCCCTGTGCCAATCATTTTCACTCTCTAGCCACTTCAAAGCAGTTTTCAGCGCTGCCTTTTCCGCCGAGTTGGCACTACTGCGCACCCCTATAGGTGCGTGCCAACGATGGAGGACTTTTTTGTATCTGGCTATGAGCATGCCATCTCTACCGTTTCTAGTGCCATCTGTCGTGGAACCATCAGTTTGGATCTGGAGGTCACTATGACCTACTTCCTCAACGGTTCGTTTGGCCTTTTCAAGTTAGACTTGCTCGCTGGTGGCATGTAGATTGGGGCTTGGAGTGGGCGGTCCCAAGGAGGTGGGAGCCTCGCTTCGCCGATTTGGTGTTGAGAGAACAAATTAAGTTCACTTAAAACCGGCGTGGTTAATCCCCGCTAATCTTTTTACCAGCATTTGTGGAGCCTGTCGGTCAAAGGTCAGTCTCCGGAGTTCAGTGTTAACTTGTTGTAGCCAACTATCCGCCTTAAGAAGTGACAAGGTCTTGTATCTTGCTTACAGTGGGGTGAGATGTGCCTCTTTTAGAACGAATTCTCCGGGGGTTGATCTTAGGTGACCAGTGATGGCTCTAGCTGCGTTCAGCTGGGCACTTTCAAGCTTCCCTAGGTTGGACTTCGACAACCAGGAGGCCCAGGCCTGTGAACCATATTTGGCCAAAGATCTTTGAGTGGCGATGTAGATCGTTCTCAAATCTACTGGTCGCCATCCCCAAGTTGTGCCCCCAAGGGTACGGAGAATATTCGTCCTTTTGGTCATAGACTGGCATACCTTTTTAGCGTGCTCACTGAAAGTGAGCTGTCGGTCGTATCGAATGCTTAAAAAGGTAGGAGCCGCGTTGAAGGAAAGGGGTAAACCTCTGATTGTAAGATGCGGCTGCCATGGCGCTTCAGCTGTGCATAGGCCAAAGAAAGAGACCTCACACTTGTTTGTATTAAGTGTGAGACGAGCATCATCACTCCACTTCACTACCTTGTCAACTTCTTTTTGAAGCTTCTTTGTCATATCTATTTTACTCCTTCCGCTGCATGCAATCGCCAGGTCATCGGCATAGGCACTCACGAGGGTTGTATCTTCAAATTGCATGAGGAGATCATTAATATATATGACGAAGAGCAAGGGGGACAAAAATGATCCTTGTGGAAGACCTTCTTTGAAAGTTCTCGATCGCCCAACCTTGGCATTGACCCTGACGCGGGCTTGTCAGTTCGTCAGCCACGAACTGATCCACACCAGGAAGCGAGCCGGGATACCTAGAAGGTGCATCTTATGCAGCAGACCTGTTTTCCAGACTCTATCATAGGCTTTGCTGAAGTCGAACAGGGTCATTCCTGTCCGTAGCCTCTCCGACGACTAGAATCCGTTAGAGATATGTTGTGATAGGCGGAGGCATTGGTCCACTGTGCTTCGACCCTTCTGAAACCCGGCTTGCCAGGGACTCAGCAAGGAATGCTCTTCAAGCCACCATGAAAGATGGTTTACGATCATTCTTTCAAGTAGCTTGCAGATGGTTATGTAAAGGCAATGGGCCGGTAACTGTCTACCAACTGTGGGTCCTTATCTTTTTTGAGGAACGGAATAATGACCGCATCCCGCCAGGACTGAGGGCACCAGCCTTCAAGCCAACTGTGGTTAAGAATTTTGAGTAGTTCTACCTCCACGTCGGCTGGAAGGTGCTTGAGAAGGTCTGGTGCTATTTCATCTGGACCCGCCGCTTTTCCCACTTTAATCTGCTTAAGAGCACTCTGGAGCTCGTCCTGGTGGAAAGCCTGTTTTTGGGTACGTCTAGGGAATCTCAACAGGGACTGCATATCCTGTTGATGTTGCTTGACTGCCAGTCTGCTCACTCGGTCGCTAGTCCTACTAATAACGTTGGCATACTCTTGTATAAAAGCGTTCGCTTTGGTCTGATCGCGGTGGTACAGTCGGCCTTTATATTGCAAAGCCTTTCCTGTTGGCTGTTGCTCATTATTCTTGAAGCCCCGAACTGTCCCCCACGCTAATCTCGCGTTTTTTCCCGCTTTTATCTTTTCAAGGTGGTTGCGCCAGGACATGCGCTTTGCTTCTTCCACCTTTTCTGCCACTTCTTTGCATTTCTGCAACCATGCTGTGCGGTTCAAAGCCAGGTTGCAACAAAGTCGATTGCGCTTTTTCATGAGGCACTTGATTTCGTCGTTCATACAAAGAGTTTCATTTGTTCTGAGAACTCTGAGCGGTATGGTCATTCTTCAAAGCTTCTGTGAAGATGAAGAGTTTCTTCGAGGGAACCTCTTCAGCAGCCAGCTCAGTGAGGGACTCCATTACAATTTCTTGGAATCTGGCCCAGTTAGCTTTGTGGTAGTTTGGACGAGTTATAGTCTTTTGGTTTTCATAACCAACTCCCTGGTTCCACTTCATCAGAACCAGGAAGTGGTCGGAGTTTAGCTCGTTCAGAACTGACCAATCAAAGCTATTTGCCGCATCAGCATCTACCAGGGTGATATCCGGGGAGCTGAAGCCTGGACCTTGGTTGTTGCGAGAAGCACGAGTGGGAGTGCCATCGTAGAAGACCAGCTTGGAGTTGTCTTCCGCCCATTGGAACAGTGCTGTTCCACGCTCGTCGGACCGTGCAACATAATCCCAGACGGGATGATGTGCATTGAAATTACCGCAGATCAAACCCTGAGCTGACGGTAGACTGGCAACGAGTTTTGAAAAGTCCCTCGTGTGCGTTGAGCTCTCCGGTGGGATATAGACGTTTGTGATGGAGATGGAACGTCTACTCGAGGTTGGTAGAAGTATGCACTGCTGTTCTAAGAGGATTACTGCGGGGCACTAGGGCACCGAGTATTGGAGGCCTTTTTTGATGTAAGTGATGAGTCCTCCACCCCTTCTTGTGTGAGTTCCACTACCCTTCCTGTCAGTTCTGATAGCATCAAAACCTTCCAGTAGAGGGGTAGGGTCTTCCAAACCAAGTTTGGTTTTTTGTAGCAGTAGGATGTCTACTGCGTACTTTTTTATGACCACTCGGAGTTCGGGGATCTTTGTTGCCAGGTAATCGCAATTCCATTGCATTACGGTCAGCTTCTTAAGGGTGTTTCGAGGCTTCTGTGGTGCTCCGTCCGACTGTTGGGTTGTCCCACTGTTATGGGCGGAAAAACAGGTCTGGCAGGTCCAACTGTGAGTGCTTTGAAGATGCTCTAAGGCAGGCCTTGTTTGTGGAGCACATTTGAGATAGAATCCTCTCTTACATTCGGAGCACTCAAGTGGGGCCCTATAGTTAGCCAGCCAGCCACGACATGCTGGGCACACTGAATTTTTTGGATAATTATTGTTGGAGGTTGTGTGATATGTACAATTAATGTTGTTGGAGGTTGGAATGTTATGGTTACAGACGTGACAGCACCAATCTACGTGTGGTGCATAGCGGGAGACATTAGCACATTTCCTGTGGGAGATGCCACCGCAACTATGACACCTGATGGCAATGCTGTTTAGTCTCATTTTTGTTCGGCAGACACAGCATTGTTTATTTGTTCCCATCACCTGCGTGATTGTTGGGGTTGAAGTCGCGAGTCCAGCGCAGGGCCTGCAGATGAAGCCTTGAGTACTCTTTTTGTTTCGAGTAAGGCCAGAGCAAGACTTGTGGTATGGCTGGCTGCAGCTTGAACAGATGATGGGGGTGATGTCACGTCTGATTGTCTTAGTGCATCCCCGGCACACCGGCCCGGGATTTACCTCGACGTCGCCAGCCCTCAAAAGGAGAGACCGGAGGTGCAGGGCGGGGTGTGCACCTTCGGCTATTGAAAAAGGGAAGGTGGGAATGGAGGGGGTTTGTAGTTTGCGCCTTCCACAGTGCAGCTTGGTCGATGGGTTGGTTGGGTCCGAATGTCGCAACTTGGCGGCATCTCGTCGGACACCACGTGAAGGTCCCAACTCTTGTCCGACTGTTGTTGTTGTTGTTGTTGCTAGTTTTGTTGTCGATTGTGTTTTTGTTGTTGCAAGTTTTTTTGTGGATTGTGTTGTTGTTGTTGCTAGTGTTGTTGTTGATTATGTTGTTGTTGTTGTTTTTGTTGTTGTTGCTAGTGTTGTTGTCGATTGTGTTGTTGTTGTTGCTAGTGTTGCTGTTGTTGCTAGTGTTGTTGTCGATTGGGTTGTTGTTGTTGTTGTTGTTGCTAGTGTTGCTGTCGATTGTGTTGTTGTTGTTGCTGGTGTTGGTGTTGCTGGTGTTATTGTTTTGCTGTACAGAATCTATGTTTGTTATGGTTGTATAATGCACAAAGTGATATACAAAAATGTACAAAAATTATATACAAATTTTTTTTGAATAGATTGAAAAAAAATACGAAAGTAATATACATAAATAAATAAATAAATAAATATACAAATGTTCTCGTACGGAAGAAATATATAAAAGATACGTAGGTGTTTATAATTAAAAAATACAAAGGCGTGCGTGTCAAAGAATGCTCCTTATACTCAATCCCTCAAAATTCAATCTTAAATAATTCTTCTCGACTTTTTGAATCTTTTCCCTCAATTAATATTTCACCTAAACTTTTTCCACCATTCATAGTTCAGGTTTCACCTTTGACTCTTCACTTCTTCTCATACCAGTAGCTCAATCATCTTTTTTCCATCTTCGTCGTATCAAGCAACTGAAACTTTTCCCAGACAATCCAACCCTCAAACTACCAGTTTCTTTGCTTATTTTGTCCCGCTTTGACTATTGTAACTTTTTATACTATTGACTCCCAGAGACCACGCTACACCCTCCCACCAAAGCTTTCAATAGCGCTGTCCGCTTAATTTCTGGCATTCATAAATTCTCTCGTCTAACTCCCACCCTTATCTTTTTACACTAGTTGCTTTTCGAAAAAAGATTAGGTTTCAAAATCTGCACTCTCATGTTTAAAATGAACATATAAAACAACTTCAAACTTCACTTAATGAACCTATAAGGCTTAACTGCATCCCTCTTAATTATCTTAAAATAAAAGAAATATTTGCATCTCTTGATGAACGTTTGTTCTCAAGTTACCAATAACCCGCACCATGTACTCCATCAGATCCTCCACCTGTCAAGTCTACACCCCGTGATATGCGAAGACGAATGCACAATTACACCAAAACAATTTACTCCTCCTACCAAGACAAAACATTCCTTCCTCGTCTTCTCGATACTCAATAAGCTCATAATACTCATTGTTCATCATTTTTAATTTGAACCTTTTTTTTTTGCCATTTGTTGTAAGTTCAATGCTGACTTTTATGACTGATAACATTCTGTTCTCGTATATTTTAATGTTTTCTTTTTTAGTTCGATTGTTCGCCGTGTTTTGTAACATTTCCAACGTATGTCTGGACTTGATCTAATAAAGACTATTTTTTAAAATAAGTACTTAGCTGACCTTTTTAAGTTGCCTCCTCGTAAGGGACTGAGATCATTTTCCAGGATACCTTCCAATAGTATTTATGCTAAGCCTGCACTTTCCTACTGTGGGCCCCTTCTTTAGAACTCTATTCCTGCCAATCTCGCCTCTATTACTTCTCTACCTACATTTCGTAAAGCCCTCAAAACTTTGTTGTTAAAACAGTTTGTAGTAGAGTGCTCTTGAACAGTGTGGAATCAGCCCTATACAAATGATTTGATTAGATTAATAAGCACTATATAAATGATTTGATTAGATTAATAAGCACTATATAAATGATTTGATTAGATTAATAAGCACTATATAAATGATTTGATTAGATTAATAAGCACTATATAAATGATTTGATTAGATTAATAAGCACTATATAAATGATTTGATTAGATTAATAAGCACTATATAAATGATTTGATTAGATTAATAAGCACTATATAAATGATTTGATTAGATTAATAAGCACTATATAAATGATTTGATTAGATTAATAAGCACTATATAAATGATTTGATTAGCTTCTATTACGGAAGTTCCTACTTGCTTCGATGAAGTGGGTCAGTACCAGTTGAGTTCCTTCCTTGTGGAGGTTGCTAGTGTACCCTGGGGGTAGATAAAGAGGATTAGATTAAAAAGATGAGATTAAGAGTAGAGTAAGAGTAGATTAACGGGTGAGCTAGGAGTGAAGTAAAAAAATCAGATTGATGGTTGATTGGGAAAATTTTAGTGCTAGTTTTGTAAAAAGATTTGATTTATGGTTGTGTGGAAAGATTTGATTTATGGTTGATTAGAAATATTTAAGTGAAGGTTGATTAGATAATCTGCTTGAGAGAAAATTGAGAAAGATTGAAAAAAGGAAAAATAATAATGAATTAAAAAGCATTAAGGATGAGGTATTGTATTAGAGAAAATACCAAATCTCAATGTCTACTTCAGCGTGAATACGGTATCAAAATAATTCCGTATCAAAAGGAATACCGTTTCAAAAGGAATACCGTATCAAAAGGAATACCGTATCAAAAGGAATACCGTATCAAAAAATATACCGTATTAAAAGGAATACCGTATCAAAAGGAATACCGTATCAAAAGGAATACCGTATCAAAAGCAATACCGTATCAAAAGGAATACCGTATCAAGAAGAAAACTCTATCAAAAGGAATACCGTATCAAAATAATACCGTATCAAAAGAAATACCCTATCAAAAAGAGTACCGTATCAAAAGGAATACCGTATCAAAAAGAATACCCTATCAAAAAAAATACCGTATCAAAATAAATACCGTATCAAAAGGATTACCGTATCAAAAGGAATACCGTATCAAAAGGAATACCGTATCAAAAAGAATACCGTATCAAAAGGAATACCGTATCAAAAGGAATACCGTATCAAAAGGAATACCGTATCAAAAGGAATACCGTATCAAAAGGAATACCGTATCAAAAGGATAACCGTATCAAAAGGAATACCGTATCGAAAGGAATACCGTATCAAAAGGAATACCGTAACAAGAGGAATACCCTGTCAAAAAGAATACCGTATCAAAAGGAATACACTATCAAAAGGAATACCCTATCAAAAGGAAAACCGTATCAAAAAGAACACCGTATCAAAAAGAATACCGTATCAAAAGGAATACCGTATCAAAAGGAATACCGTATCAAAAGGAATACCGTATCAAAAGGAATACCGTATCAAAAGAAATGCCGTATCAAAAGGAATACCGTATCAAAAGGAATACCGTATCAAAAGGAATACCGTATCAAGAGGAAAACCGTATCAAAAGGAACACCGTATCAAAAGGAATACCGTATCAAAAGGAATACCGTATCAAAAGGAATACCGTATCAAAAGGAATACCGTATCAAAAGGAATACCGTATCAAAAGGAATACCGTATCAAAAGGAACACCGTCTCAAAAGGAATACCGTAACAAAAGGAATACCGTATCAAAAAGAATACCGTATCAAAAAGAATACCGTATCAAAAGGAATACCGTATTAGAAGGAATACCGTATCAAAAGGAATACCGTATCAAAAAGAATACCCTATCAAAAAAAATACCGTATCAAAAGAAATACCGTATCAAAAAAAATACCGTATCAAAAGGAATACCGTATCAAAAGGAATACCGTATCAAAAGAAAACCGTATCAAAAGGAACACCGTATCAAAAGGAATACCGTATCAAAAGGAATACCGTATCAAAAGGAATACCGTATCAAAAGGAATACCGTATCAAAAGGAATACCGTATCAATAGGAATACCGTATCAAAAGGAACACCGTCTCAAAAGGAATACCGTATCAAAAGGAATACCGTATCAAAAAAAATACCGTATCAAAAGGAATACCGTATCAAAAGGAATACCGTATCAAAAGGAATACCGTATCAAAAGGAATACCGTATCCAAAGGAATACCGTATCAAAAGGAATACCATATCAAAAGGAATACCGAATCAAAAGAAATACCGTATCAAAAAGATTACCGTATCAAAAGGAATACCGTATCAAAAGGAAAACCGTATCAAAAGAAATACCGTGTCAAAAGGAATACCGTATCAAAAGGAATACCGTATCAAAAGGAATACCGTATCAAAAGGAATATCGTATCAAAAGGAATACCGTATCAAAAGGAATACCGTATCAAAAAGAATACTGTATCAAAAGGAATACCGTATCAAAAAGAAGGCCGTATCAAAAAGAATACCGTATCAAAAGAAAAACCGTATCAAAAGGAACACCGTATCAAAAGGAATACCGTATCAAAAGGAATACCGTATCAATAGGAATACCGTATCAAAAGGAACACCGTCTCAAAAGGAATACCGTATCAAAAGGAATACCGTATCAAAAAGAATACCGTATCAAAAGGAATACCGTATCAAAAGGAATACCGTATCAAAAGGAATACCGTATCCAAAGGAATACCGTATCAAAAGGAATACCATATCAAAAGGAATACCGAATCAAAAGAAATACCGTATCAAAAAGATTACCGTATCAAAAGGAATACCGTATCAAAAGGAAAACCGTATCAAAAGAAATACCGTGTCAAAAGGAATACCGTATCAAAAGGAATACCGTATCAAAAGGAATACCGTATCAAAAGGAATATCGTATCAAAAGGAATACCGTATCAAAAGGAATACCGTATCAAAAGGAATACTGTATCAAAAGGAATACCGTATCAAAAAGAAGGCCGTATCAAAAAGAATACCGTATCAAAAGAAAAACCGTATCAAAAGGAACACCGTATCAAAAGGAATACCGTATCAAAAGGAATACCGTATCAATAGGAATACCGTATCAAAAGGAACACCGTCTCAAAAGGAATACCGTATCAAAAGGAATACCGTATCAAAAAGAATACCGTATCAAAAGGAATACCGTATCAAAAGGAATACCGTATCAAAAGGAATACCGTATCCAAAGGAATACCGTATCAAAAGGAATACCATATCAAAAGGAATACCGAATCAAAAGGAATGCCGTATCAAAAAGAATACCGTATCAAAAGGAATACCGTATCAAAAGGAATACCGTATCAGAAGGAATACCGTATCAAAAGGAATACCGTATCAAAAAGAATACCCTATCAAAAAAAATACCGTATCAAAAGGAATACACTATCAAAAGGAATACCCTATCAAAAGGAAAACCGTATCAAAAGGAACACCGTATCAAAAAGAATACCGTATCAAAAGGAATACCGTATCAAAAGGAATACCGTATCAAAAGGAATACCGTATCAAAAGGAATGCCGTATCAAAAAGAATACCGTATCAAAAGGAATACCGTATCAAAAAGAATACCGTATCAAAAGGAAAACCGTATCAAAAGGAACACCGTAGCAAAAGGAATACCGTATCAAAAGGAACACCGTCTCAAAAGGAATACCGTATCAAAAGGAATACCGTATCAAAAAGAATACCGTATCAAAAGGAATACCGTATCAAAAGGAATACCGTATCAAAAGGAATACCGTATCCAAAGGAATACCGTATCAAAAGGAATACCATATCAAAAGGAATACCGAATCAAAAGGAATGCCGTATCAAAAAAAATACCGTATCAAAAGGAATACCGTATCAAAAGGAATACCGTATTAGAAGGAATACCGTATCAAAAGGAAGACCTTATCAAAAGGAATACCGTATCAAAAAGAATACCCTATCAAAAGGAATACCGTATCAAAAGGAGTACCGTATCAAAAGGTATACCGTATCAAAAGGATAACCGTATAAAAAGGAATACCGTATCAAAAGATATATCGTATCAAAATGAATACCGTATCAAAAGGAATACCGTATCAAAAGGAATACCGTATCAAAAGGAATACCCTATCAAAAAGAATACCGTATCAAAAGGATTACCGTATCAAAAGGAATACCGTATCAAAAGGAATACCGTATCAAAAGGAATACCGTATCTAAAGGAATACCGTTTCAAAGGAATACCGTCTCAAAAGGAATACCGTATCAAAAGGAATACCGTATCAAAAGGAAAACCGTATCAAAAGGAATACCGTATCAAAAGAAATACTGTATCAAAAGGAATACCCTATCAAAAGGAATACCGTCTCAAAAGGAATACCGTATCAAAAGGAATACCGTATCAAAAGGAAAACCGTATCAAAAGGAATACCGTATCAAAAGGAATACCCTATCAAAAAGAATACCGTATCAAAAGGATTACTGTATCAAAAGGAATACCGTATCAAAAGGAATACCGTATCAAAAGGAATACCGTATCTAAAGGAATACCGTATCAAAAGGAATACCGTCTCAAAAGGAATACCGTATCAAAAGGAATACCGTATCAAAAGGAAAACCGTATCAAAAGGAATACCGTATCAAAAGGAATACCGTATCTAAAGGAATACCGTATCAAAAGGAATACCGTCTCAAAAGGAATACCGTATCAAAAGGAATACCGTATCAAAAGGAAAACCGTATCAAAAGGAATACCGTATCAAAAGAAATACTGTATCAAAAGGAATACCGTATCAAAAGGAATACCCTATCAAAAGGAATACCGTCTCAAAGGAATACCTTATCAAAAGGAATACCGTATCAAAAATTATTGTACTGTATTCTATCATATTGTATTGTATTATCTCATTTTGTACTGTATTATATCATATTGTACTGTATTATATCATATTGTACTGTATTATATCATATTGTACTGTATTATATCATATTGTATTGTATTATATCATATTGTATTGTATTATATTATATTGTACTGTATTATATCATATTGTACTGTATTATATCATATTGTACTGTATTATATCATATTGTACTGTATTATATCATATTGTATTGTATTATATCATATTGTACTGTATTATATCATATTGTACTGTATTATATCATATTGTATTGTATTATATCATATTGTCTTGTATTATATCATATTGTACTGTATTATATCATATTGTACTGTATTATATCATATTGTATTGTATTATATCATATTGTATTGTATTATATCATATTGTATTGTATTATATCATATTGTACTGTATTATATCATATTGTTCTGTATTATATCATATTGTATTGTATTATATCATATTGTATTGTATTATATCATATTGTACTGTATTATATCATATTGTATTGTATTATATCATATTGTATTGTATTATATCATATTGTATTGTATTTTATCATATTGTATTGTATTATATCATATTGTACTGTATTATATTATATTGTACCGTATTATATCATATTGTATTGTATTATATCATATTGTATTGTATTATATTATATTGTACCGTATTATATCATATTGTATTGTATTATATCATATTGTATTGTATTATATCATATTGTATTGTATTATATCATATTGTATTGTATTATATCATATTGTACTGTTTTATATTATATTGTACTGTATTATATCATATTGTACTGTATTATATTATATTGTACTGTATTATATCATATTGTACTGTATTATATCATATTGTACTGTATTATATTATATTGTACTGTATTATATCATATTGTACTGTATTATATCATATTGTACTGTATTATATTATATTGTATTGTATTATATCTTATTGTATTGTATTCTATCATATTGTATTGCATTATATCATATTGTAATCAAGTATATCATGTTGTATCAAAGCGTATTGTATTGTATTGTTTTATGTCATCTTTTTTTACTGTATTCAATCGTATTGCATTTTATTTTATTTTGTTGTATAATAGTGAATTCTAGTATATCGAAGTGTTTTGTAGTACATTGTATTGCTTTGTGGTACATTGTATTCCTTTGTAGTATATTGTATTGCTTTGTGGTACATTGTATTCCTTTCTAGTATATTGTATTGCTTTGTAGTACTTTGTATTCCTTTGTAGTATATTGTATTGCTTTGTAATATATTGTATTGCTTTGTGGTACATTGTATTCCTTTGTAGTATATTGTATTGCTTTGTAGTACATTGTATTGCTTTGTAGTATATTGTATTGCTTTGTGGTACATTGTATTGCTTTGTAATATATTGTATTGCTTTGTAGTACATTGTATTCCTTTGTAGTATATTGTATTGCTTTGTAGTACATTGTATTCCTTTGTAGTATATTGTATTGCTTTGTAGTACATTGTATTGCTTTGTAGTATATTGTATTGCTTTGTGGTACATTGTATTCTTTTCTAGTATATTGTATTGCTTTGTAGTACATTGTATTCCTTTGTAGTATATTGTATTGCTTTGTGGAACATTGTATTCTTTTCTAGTATATTGTATTGCTTTGTAGTACATTGTATTCCTTTGTATTATATTGTATTGCTTTGTAATATATTGTATTGCTTTGTGGTACATTGTATTCCTTTGTAGTCAATTGTATTGCTTTGTAGTACATTGTATTGCTTTGTAGTATATTGTATTGCTTTGTAATATATTGTATTGCTTTGTGGTACATTGTATTCCTTTGTAGTCAATTGTATTGCTTTGTAGTACATTGTATTGCTTTGTAGTATATTGTATTGCTTTGTAGTATATTGTATTGCTTTGTAATATATTGTATTGCTTTGTAGTACATTGTATTCCTTTGTAGTATATTGTATTGCTTTGTAGTACATTGTATTGCTTTGTAGTATATTGTATTGCTTTGTTATATATTGTATTGCTTTGTAGTACATTGTATTGCTCCGTAGTACATTGTATTGTTTTGTAGTACATTGTATTGCTTTGTAGTACATTTTATTGCTTTGTAGTACATTGTATTGCTTTGTAGTACATTGTATTGCTTTGTAGTACATTGTATTGCTCCGTAGTACATTGTATTGTTTTGTAGTACATTGTATTGCTTTGTAGTACATTTTATTGCTTTGTAGTACATTTTATTGCTTTGTAGTACATTGTATTGCTTTGTAGTTTATTGTATTGAATTGTTTTATATTTCATTGAACTGTATTGTTTTATATTCAATTGTATTGTATTATATTGAATTGCATTGTAGTATATTGAATTGCATTGTAGTATATTGAATTGTATTATATTGTATCATATTTTATTGAATTGTATTATATTGTATCATATTTCATTGAATTTCATTGTAGTATACTGAATTGTATTGTAGTACATTGAGTTGTATTTCATTATAATCAAACACAGCTGACATTCGAAGGCCTTTTCGGCATTTTCACTCCAGTCAATGGGGATTAAGATCTTCTTCATCGCAGCAGCCAAGATTGCCTAGCAACGTGTTGTTAAGTATGATTAAGCAATGATTCAATTATGATTAAGCAATCAGTCAATTATAATTAAGTAATTATTCCATTATGATTAAGCAATGATTCAGTTATGATTGAAAAATGATTAATTTATAATTAAGAAACGATTCAGTTATGATTAAGCAATGATTAAATTATGATTAATAAATGATTCGATTATGATTAAGCAATGATTTAGTTATGATTAAGCAATGGCTCAGATTTGATTAAAAAGTAATTCGATTATGATTAAGCAATAGTTCAATTATTATTGAGCAATGACTCAATCGTGATTAAACGGTGAATCAATTATATTTAAACGGTGAATCAATTATATTTAAACGGTGAATCAATTATATTTAAACGGTGAATCAATTATATTTAAACGGTGAATCAATTATATTTAAACGGTGAATCAATTATGATTAAGAAAAGATTAAATTATGATTAAGCAAAGATTATGGTATTATTCAGAAAAGATGATGTTATAATTAAGCAAAGATTATGTTTTGATTAAGCAAAACTTCAACTTTGGTTGAACAATTATTCAATTATGATTAAGCAAAGATTCAAATGTGATTGGGCAATGAGTTAATTTTGATTAAGCAATTGTTCTATTATGATTAAGCCATGGTTTGATTTTTATTTTTAAAACTTTAATTAAGATGCCGCATGGAGGAAATTTTTATAAAGCAAGGATTACATTATGATAAGACAAGGATTACATTATGATAAGACAAGGATTAAATTATGATTAAGCAAGTATTACATCATGATTGAGCGAGTATTACATCATGATTAGACAAGGAATACATTATGAATACATTATGATTGAGCAAGGACTATATTATGATTAGACAAGGTTTATATTATGAATAGACAAAGATTATATTATGATTAAGCTAATATAACCATATTATAATTTGTTCAATAACTCATTATCAGCCTTTCATTTACTTTTGTGGACCGATTATTGACTGAATAACTTGTGATAAAATAATGAAAAACATTGAAAAAAGGTTATCAAAAGATTCTGAAACGAATAAGAAACTATTTATTAAATCAAAATTAAATTGAAAATTAAATTGATAACTTATTTAAAAATTACTCACAAAAATCATCGAAAAATTAATTTAAAATTAATATAAAAAATAATTGAAACATAAATTTAAAAAAAAAATCAAAAAAATTAAGATCATTGACTATTTATTATTAATAAATGTCCAAACGATCAAAATATTTGAACTGTTTGCCAAGGGATCAATCAGCCACGAGTAAGAAATGACCTTCCGTCATTACATCCATAAGCTTGGATTAGATCAAGGTCATATGGTCCCGACAGAGGTGGTTATTTCAACTTAATCCTTGGATTCCCAAAGATTAAAGAGATTCAGATGTTCAAATCTAATTTAATTGAATTCGATTAATTTCAATTTAATTAAATTTTTTACAAACTTTGAAGGCTGGATTAACTTAATCATAAAACCTTGAATAAGATTAGTCACAAGTCTAGAGACCAGAATAATCTTGAATCTACAGATTAGTTTAAGTATATCTTTATAATTTTCTGCACTTTCCTACTGTGGGCCCTTTCCATGGAACTCTCTTCCTCCCAATCTCACATCTATTTACTTTCATTTCGTAAAGTCCTTGAAACTTTGTTGTTTAAACAGTTCGTAGCAGAGCGCTCTTGAACAGTGTGGATCAGCGCTATATAAATGATTTGACTAGCTTAGATTAGATAAGATAATTTTAAAAAGCAACCGAGGTATAATGATGCAACTTTTTTTTGTTAATTTATTATTATTATATTATTATTATTATTATTATTATTATTATTATTATTGAATTAAATTAGAAAAAGTAGTAGAGATTGATTTAATCAAAATTAATTACAATAAATCAATAAAGGGGGAATAAATGAATTAACTAAAATTAATTGAATCGAATTAATGAAAATCGACTAAATTAAATTAAATAAGACTAATTAAAGAGAATTAATAAAAGGCAATTAAATTATTTTTCTCAAAAATGAATCAGGTTCATTAATTTCACTATTAATTGAATATCAAAGTTTATTTGAGCTTTTTTTTACTTTTTTTTTTGCTTACCCACAATGGTAATTCTTCTCTTGGCGCAACAACTCAAGTGGAGCAATTGATTTAATTGGGAGAATTATTTAGGCCACTAATCACCCAATTAATAACCTAAATCATCATCCAATTTTGGGTACTATGGAAAAAAAACAGTTTTGGAGGCCCAGTGCTCAAGTATGACTTCGACACCCCCCTATTAAGAGGCAACAACTTTTGTTTATTAATATCTCCTGATTATCACCTATTATTGATGAAATTTCATAAATTATATTAAATCCAAATAGATTTCTGTTAAATTTGATGGATTTCAATTAGCTCCAATGGAGTCTTATTATCTTTAATGGATGCCGAATAATTAATAATTAAGTGTAATTGGTTTCAACTAATATTTTTAGCTTCTAAGTTATTTACTAGTTCCAGATTGATTTTCAGCTACTGATGTTTCCAATTCCGAACCAGCAAGCTCACACAACAACAGGGCCTTTTCTCCTAACAAGATAAATGCACTTTTGGCAAACCTTTAAGAAACACCACAGTTTTATATCAGCACAAAATTCTAGCCGAGTATGCAAGAAAGACAAAAAAAATAGCCGCTTACATAGGGGGGAAATTTAGACGCATATAAATATTATATATTTTTCAAATTAATTTATATAGAGTTTTTAGATAAATTTGTATATATATTATTTCTTAATTAATATATAATAATATAGAATTATTATATAAAATATATATTTTTCTAATTTATATATATATATATATATATATATATATATATATATATATATATATATATATATATATATATATATATATAGAATGCTTTTAACCAATATATTTATAAATATATAAAAAATATATTTTTTTCAAATGCGTAGTCTAGATCAGATGGGAATAACGTATATGTGTGTTATTTGAATGTAGTTATTTAATTTTTAATTCAATGAAACAATGGAAACGGAACGTTTGAAGACAATTAAATTCATAAGCATAATGAGCTTACTATTATAATAATTTTAAAAATTATGCACGGTAGTGAGTACGAGTGTAGACCAATCAAAAAGATACATACATACAAGTATAACTTGTAAGTACTAGGCATGTTCGAAGAAAGGGTGTATGCAATACCGAAGCGTTAAATGTGTTTTGAAATATACAGACGCTCAATGTGTAACATCTCTATTTTTTTCACATTAATTTGAATACAAATAAAAATGAATATTGTCAAAAACAATTATATTATAAGAATTATTTGTTTTCATAAGTTGTAAAAAGTTTTATTTTGGGCATTATACGCAAGAATACTTAAAAATACGCAAAAGCTCTCAAGGATACGCGTATGTTCGGATTCACGTGTGTTTTCGCTCACGAGCCAAATAACCTTGAGTCTGCGAGTGATAGAGGTGGAAGAGGACGATGAAGGATGGAGATGGAAGGAGAGATAAGTCAAAGAAAAGTTTAAAAATAACTTTAAAAATAGTGATGTGCTGCTTATAAGGAAAACTTTTATGTGGGTGTTTCTAGTTTTTTACTGAATCTTTTCACGTTTTTGCTCCAAAATGTTTCAATCATTTACAGTCTGTTTTTTACTACGTATTAAAAAATTTTTTTCGCATTAACTGGATACCATCAACGCCATCATGCTTATTTTGAGAGAAAGATTGTTTTGTTGAACAAAAATTAATGATTCAATCATTTTTTTAAACGTTTCAACTAATCACCAGTGCACACAAAAATTTTAGGAAAATTAATTTTATTTGTACAAACATAAATCTCATTTGCATATAGATTTAAAAATTACTGCTTGCTGTTGAGCGTTCATTCTTCAACTTACGAATCATATCTACTTAACTTCCAGATGCTATATCTTAACTGGAAAAAAACGAAACTATTTCCAGTTTTTTTATAATTGAATATTTATTTTTCCGAGATAAATGATAATTTATGTTTCGCGTTTAAAGGCATCTGTTAAGATAAAGAAACTCTACGGGGTTAATGCCACTATAATAATATTCGTTTTTGTGTTGTATTGTATTGTATAAAGAACTTAAAAAATTATTGATGGCATCGTAGAAAGAAATAACATGAGAACTCACCTCAAAAAAACTGATTGATTTTTTATTTAATATTCTCACCTTCAGTTTTCAAAATTAATTTCACAAAGTATTAAATTAAATTTTGCGCTAAGCATTTGGCTTACTTTGAAAATCTGCTTTCACTAATGTTCAAAAATATTAATAGTTTTTTTTATGATAATTCGGTTATTCGAAAACTATTTTGTTTTTGGTATATATTTTCAAACTTTTCTAGATAGATTTATTGACGTTTTTTAGAAATTTGTTATCGTTTATTGAAAAAATGAATTTAAAACCGGATCAGAAGCGAGTAAAAGATTTGTTGGTCGACACCATCGCGTCATTATGTCGAGACGGGCTATCTTACATCGAGAATTTGAGTATTCATGGTGTGATTGGAATAACGGTCGACAGGTCAGAAGTTTTTTTAGTTCATATCAACCAAGAAATCTCTTCGGGCGATGTTAACAACGGAGTGGAGTACAAAAAAACGCCCCAAAATTATAACAAAGCCTCTTCTGCCAGGTTCAACAACAACCGCAGCATTTCCGTCAACAACACTAGCACCTCTCTGTCTCGCAATGCTTCACAGAACCACGTCAAAAGTGAACCTCGCTCGCCAAAGAATCAGACTAACAGATACAATTCGAACAACTATGAACCACTTCTCAATTATTATTCCCTTGGCTTTGACACCCAAAATAACAGCGAACAAAAGATGATCAAGGTGGCATAATTATTGATCTTAACTAAAGTACATTAAGTTTAAAATTTGTTCACTTTATTTTATCCACTTTTGTATATGATATTCTCAGTCTCTGCATTTATTCTTTGAGGGTTCAATCCCTATCACTATCATTTCACCCACATTCTCCAACTTTCTGTAGCTGGAGAACTCATACAGCAACAGCCAGCCCCAAAGTTGCAGCAAAGACATAGATGTTTCTCCAACTGATTCTGAAGTTTTGAGTCAGCCGACCTACTACAACAATGATGAAAATGAAAACAAAAACAACAACAATGACAACTACAATAGCAACAACAACACTGACAACTACTACAACAACACTGACAACAACCATTCACAATCTCAGCCTCCACCGAGCTTCATAGGTCAGATGATGTCCATGACGGGTGGCTACAGAAGGGTGAACAGAAGGAGGGGTGGTCGACGAGGTGGCGGAGCTACGGGCCGTCACCCCCCAACCACTCGCATGAATGAAACTTTTGCAGGAAACACTTCGTGGGAGGCCATGGTTGCTACCACATTCGTCTGCAAGGTGCAGTCATATTGCTTCCTATTAAGTTCTAAATGCTGATTAAGGCCTAGTTAGTGGTTAAGATTTAGTAAATGATCAAGTTCCAATTATTAATCAAGATTTGATCATTATTCGATGGTTTCCAATTCAAAATCTTCTCAAGTCATCCAGCAATATGATTATTCGATTTCAACCACATCGACACATACAAACACATCAACACATACAAATGCGGACAGGTGTGTGGACAGACGTTTGTGCACAAGTCAAACCTGCTCGGGCACCAGATCCGCATTCATGGGCGCCAGAAGAACAAGAGGGGTCGTCCACCTGCCCAAAACAACAACACAACTGCCTGTCTTCCAACCTACAAGGCAGACCAGCCGCATGACCTTGACATTCTCCACCAACACCACAACAACAACATGCATCCTGGAATGATGAACAAGCAGGTGCCAGACGAGGGAATGATCCCTGGGGAAGACAACAATGAACCGAATGGTGACTCTCTCCTCGTCAACCACTCCTCTTCTTCCATTGCTGTTCCCGGAGTCAAGGATCAACTTCCCATCAACCTTGACGTCAACATGAAAGTTGAATACCCCACCTATGTCGAGCACCCTGAGTATGATGCCTATGCAGACGCCAATAACAATAATAATATTAATAATAATAATAATAATAATAACACAACTGCTTGTCTTCCCACCTACAAGGCAGATCAGTCGCATGACATTCTCCACCAACACCACAACAACAACATGCATCCTGGAATGATGAACAAGCAGGTGCCAGACGAGGGAATGATCCCTGGGGAAGACAACAATGAACCGAATGGTGACTCTCTCCTCGTCAACCACTCCTCTTCTTCCATTGCTGTTCCCGGAGTCAAGGATCAACTTCCCATCAACCTTGACGTCAACATGAAAGTTGAATACCCCACCTATGTCGAGCACCCCGAGTATGATGCCTATGCAGACACCAATAACAATAATAATAATAACAACATTAATAATAATAATAATGGTGGTGATGATGATGCTGGTGATAATAACGAAAATATGGCGTTTAATAATAACAATAATAATAATAATAATAATAATAATAATAATAATTCCAATGTTGAGTTTGATAATAATAATAATAATAATAATAAAAGTGATAATAATGGCAATAATAGTAATGCTCCTGGAATATTCCTCCCTTCCCCCTCTTCTATCATTCACACTCATTCTTCCGAAAACATTCTTCTACCACCCAACAACAACAACGCCATGCCACCCAACGCCAGCTTCCCCAACGAAAATGACAACAACAACAATCCAAGTAACTTCTCCAACAATAACTTTCACCATACCTCACCCGTCAACAGATCTTACGAAATAGTTAGTAATTGGTAATCGTTGTCGTCGTTTTCATCATCTTCATCAACATCATCATCATCGTCATTGCCAGCACCCTATCATCATCATCATCATCATCATCATCATCATCATCATCATCATCATCATCATTCTCACATTTCATCATCATCAAAAACGACAACAAAAGCGATAGAACAATCAACAAAAAAAAATAAACATGAGCAGCAACAACAATAACAATAACAATAACCAGCTTCATGAAAATAGCACCAACAACGACTTACCACACTCAACACCAGCAACAAACAACAAAAACAAAAAACAGCAACAAAAAACAACAACAGCAACTGAGTAATTCTGACTCAAGACCATCACCTCCATCCTTCCTACTCTCTCAGAGGACACTTTCAATGAATAAATTTGGCTGATATTCCGGGTATTCTGTCGGGTATTCCGGGTATTGTGAATACTGGTCTCTGTCAACTACCTCATTTGCTGGTATTTTGGCTCTTAAAAACTTCATTATGGGTTTAAATACAACATTTGCTGGTATTTGGGTGTTTGATGAGTAACTCTCTTTGTTGGTAATTGGGTGTTATGTGAGTAATTCTATTGTTGGTGTTTTGGATAACTCTTGTTGGTATTATGGGTTAGTAACTTTCTTTTTGGTATTATGGGTGAGTAACTTTATTGTTGGTATTTTGGGTAGTGGCTGGTTGTTGATGTTTTGGGTATATGGCTGCTGTGTTTTTGGTATTTGGTGGGTACCTCGATTGCTGGTATTGTGGGTGTGAAACTTCAACCACTACCGCTACCATGATGACCACAATGACGATGACACAATCACAACGACAAGCTGAAATTGTTTGATTCTTCAAGAAAAACATCAAATACACCGCTCCTCTTCTTACCTTTCTTCTCTCTCTCTCTCTCTCTCTCTCTCTCTCTCTCTCTCTCTCTCTCTCTCTCTCTCTCTCTCTCTCTCTCTCTCTCTCTCTCTCTCTCTCTCTCTCTCTCTCTCTCTCTCTC
>OX387258.1:4474583-4498144 GCA_947562095.1 Branchellion lobata | reverse complement strand
CCTTTGATGGAGTCGCTTGCAAAAAGCCAAATGCTCCATAAAAAAATTATGGTTATAATAATAACAATACTAATAATAAAATAGAAATAATGAAAAAGTGATGATATTTCAAATTAACTATTTTTATTCAATATTTTCAAACAGTTATTTCGAATATTTGAGACTTATCGCACTATAAGAATAATAATAATAATTATTATTATTATTATTTATCTTTTTATGAAAGTCAAATATTTAATCATATTTTGAATTTTATTCGCGAGAAAAGTTAATTTTTAAAGTTGAATTTTTTTCATTATTGTTATTATTTTTGGTATTTTTATCTGATTTTTCGGTCGTTTTCATCCACAAATCCACCCATTATCCATCCATTCATCCGTTGTGCATTTATTCGTTTTTTTTTCATCTGTTAAGTCATCGTTCATTTCTTTATTCCCTTCTTCAATAATCCATCCATTTTTTCATCATACTTTTTCATCTTTCATCCCATCCTTCACTCCTATCTTATCCATCTTTCATTCTTTCTTCATCCATCCCTTCTCTATCCTTCATCCATCTTTCCATCCATCGATGACGTCACAGCAACTTCACCATCGTTTTGCTTCGATGCATGCAGTATTTCACTTTTCGGTATCATTACTATCACTCCCTCTAGCCATTGCTTTGTATAGCGCACAAGTTTCTATTCTTTTTATTATTTTAATGTTATTGTTATTATTATACTTCCTCGTAATACACAATAAAAATAAAAATAAATAAAAAAATAATAATAATAAATATTTTTATTTGTAATGTTGCAATGGTTACGTCGTCATAGGTCACTCACATCAACTGTTTCTGCTGGTTTAAGCAGTCCATTCTTTTCTTCCCCCCTCCCCCTCCCTTTACCTCCCTCCCTCTTTCAGTTTACCTCCCCCCTCCCTCTTTCAGTTTACCTCCCTCCCTCTTTCAGTTTACCTCCCTCCCTCTTTCAGTTTACCTCCCCCCCTCTTTCAGTTTACATCCCCCCTCCTTCTTTCAGTTTACCTCCCTCCTCCCTCTTTCAGTTTACCTCCCCCCCTCCCTCTTTCAGTTTACCTCCCTCCTCCCTCTTTCAGTTTACCTCCCTCTGCCTCCCCCCTCCCTTTACCACCGCTCTCCCCTCACCTCTCCCCCTCCTTTTACCTCCCTCCCTCCACCTCTCCCCTTCCCTTTACTTCCCCCCTCCCTCCTTTCACCTCCCCTCCCTCCTTTTACCCCCTCCCTCCTTTTACCTCCCCTCCCTCCTTTTATATCTCCTCCCTCCTTTTACCTCCTCCCTCCTTTTTACCTCCCCTCTTTCCTTTTACCTCTCCTCCCTCCCTTTACCTCTCCTCCCTCCCTTTACCTCCCTCCCTTTACCTCCCTCCCTCCCTTTACCTTCCTCCCTCCTTTTACCTCCTCCCTCCCTTTACCTCCCTCCCTCCCTTTACCTCCCTCCCTCCCTTTACCTCCCTCCCTCCTTTTACCTCCTCCCTCCTTTTACCTCCCCTCCCTCCTTTTACCTCCCCTCCCTCCTTTTACCTACCCTCCCCCCTTTATCTCCTTCCCCCTTCTCTTCCCTCCCCCCTCTCCTTCCCTCTCTCCCTCACTTTCCTCTCACTTTTCCTCTTTTTCTTTTTCTTCTCTTTTTTCTTTTCTTTCTCTCTTTGTATCTCTCCCTTTCTTTCTTTCTCTTTTTTTTAATCTTTTTCCTTATCTCTTCATTCATATCTTTCCCTTTTCCTTATCGTCATCATTCTCATCGTCATCACAATTTAATGTTAATGAAAACTCAGATATTGATGACGATGATGATGATGATGATGATGATGATGATGATGATGATGATGATGATGATGACGATGATGATGATGATGATGATGATGATGATGATGATGATGATGATGAAGATGATGATGATGATGATGATGATATTTGGCGGCTCATATAAAACTGATCGTACCTCACGCATCATAGCTGACGAACTGTCGTGAGAGTGAAAAATAAAATAATAAAAACGATAACAATAATATCAATAATACTAACAAACAACAGTACTATTAACAATCACCAACAATACAACCAACAAGAATAGTGAAAACCATCAACAACAACAATAATAATAATACTAAGCTAAGTTAACCTAGTCAACAAATGCTTCAACGTAATAACAATTTTCCGCTACTCAAGCGCTATACAAATTAATTTGAATGTTTTAGACTTTCTTTGTTTTTAATTCTTTGCACCTTTCATGTCTCTCTCCGTTTATGTTTTGATTTATTCGCAAGATTTTAGAAAATTTCACTTAAATTTCAATTGCAGTAAATTATAAATATTCAATTAATTAGAAATCATTTCATCATTATTATAATTATTTGATTTATTTTCAGATTCATTGGGTTTTTATCATTATCACTATTTTATTTTATTTTTCTTAAATATTATTATCTACATGATCATCATTAGTATGAAACTTCATTGCGATAATTAAGATTCGATTTTTGTTATTTTAACTTAAAATTCAGCCTAAAAGTTTACTTTCACACCATAGTTAATTCCTTCGTGTTGACTCTTCATTAGATTTTAAAACAAAGTTTCCTTATATTTAAAACTCAAAAACTAAAGAAAAAAAATATATTAAATATATATAGATCCTATTTATATATATGTAAATCCTTTTCATATATGTGGATTCTATATATTTATATATATGGATTCTATTTATATATATAAATTATATATATATGTCAATTGCATGCAATTAAATATTTATTTACGGACATTCTCATGCATTATTTGGTTGAAGAGATTTCGAGGTCAAATGACCCATTTGACTGAGAGTTCGAGTTGCTAAATCGACTAAAATCGACACGTGGCTTCGTATGGAAGAAACTTTGTAAATTCTATCTAATCAAGTTATTATTATTATTATTATTATTAATAATATTTCATATTATAATTATAATAAAAGCCCTTGAACAATACCTCAGCGCTATAAAAATTTATGGCTAGATTAGATCAGAAAATTTAATAAATAATAATTATTATCATATAAAATATTTTTATATTTGAATATTTACATAATAAATCAAAGATATTGTAAATTAAGTATAAATAATGTTATTTATTTGTTAATTAGGTATAAATAATGATATTCAATTGTTAATTAGGTATAAATAATGATATTCAATTGTTAATTAGGTATAAATAATGATATTCAATTGTTAATAGAATGAAAAAAATATTTATATAATGATTAATATAATAAATTAATGATAATTAATTGTTATTATAATTAAAATATATTTATTAATTCTTAATATAATTAAAATATATTTATTAATTTTTAATATAAAAAAATTTTGACAAATAATTTTTTAAACAAGCTCCTCTTTACTAGTTGGTTATATGGGATGCAACATTACAGCGTTAACAGTGCAGAAGTCTGTGGAGCTTCTGGGAGTCCTCGTTTGACTTTGGTGTTTCGTCATCATTGTCTTTGCTGGCGTCATTGTTGTTGTCGTTGACGTCTTTGCTGTCATCGTCGTTGTTATTGTCTTTGCTGACGTCATTATCTTTATTTGTGTCTTCGTAATCGTTATTGTCAGAAGTATTAATAGCTTTGGCAGCAATATCATTATCAGTAATATTTTCGAATTTATAATTTCCACTATCAAAATTTTCTTTTTCATCATTTTGATTGTTATTATTTTTTTTATGATTGTTACTATCATCCTTATTATTATTATTATTATTATTATTATTATTATTATTATTATTATTATTATTATTATTATTATTATTATTATTATTATTATTATTATTATTATTATTATTATTATTATTATTATTATTATTATTATTATTATTATTATTATCATTGTTGTTGTTGTTAATGAAAGGGGGCACAGGAATGACGCAGCCAGCCACCTCCCCACCACACCCTCCACACACGCACTTCCCATCTTCGCACAACTGCCTCTGTATCGTAACAGTAATAATAATAATAATAATAATAATAATCTAATCAGATCATCTATAGAGCGCTGATTCCGCATTTTTCAAGAGCGCTCTGCTACGAACTGTTTAAACAACAAATTTTTAAGGGCTTTACGAAAAGAAAGTAAAGAAGTAATAGAGGTGAGATTGGGGGGAAGAGAGTCCTATAGAAGGGGCCCGCGGTAGGAAAGTGCAGATTTAGCATAAATACTATTGGAAGGTATCCTGGAAAATGATCTCAGTCCCTTACGAGGAGGCAACTTAAAAAGATCAGTTAAGTGGGTGGGTGAGTGATTATTTTTTTTTAACATGAGAGTGCAGATTTTGAAAACTGATCATTTTTAAGAGACAACTAGTGTAAAGAGATATGGGTAGGAGTTGGACGAAGAAATTTATGAGTGCCAGAAACTAAGCGGGTAGCGCTAGTAAAAGATTTGGTGAGAGGGTGTAGCGTGGTCTCTGGGAGTCAATAGTATAAAAAGTTACAATATTCAAAGCGGGACAAGAGAAGCGAAGGAACTGGTAGTTTGAGGGTTGGATTGTCTGAAAAAAATTTCAGTTGCTTGATACGACGAAGATGGAAAAAAGATGATTTAGCTACGGATTTTATTTGTGGTATGAGAGAAAGTGAAGAGTCATAGGTGAAACCTAAACTATGAATGGTGGAAGAATGGGCGAGTGAAAGGTTAGATGAAATATTAACTGAGGGAAGAAATTCAATAAAGCGAGAAGACTCGCTAATATATATAAAATGGAATTTTGAGGTATTAAGTTTGAGGAAAATAGAGTCACTCCAAGAGATTATTTTACTAATACAAGAAGAAATTCTGGAGGTAGAATGAAATTCATACTTAGAAAATGAAGTAAAGAAGTAAGTCATCAGCATAAAGCTGACTCTGAAAAGAAAATGATGAAATAATTCTTGGGAGTTCAGAACTATAAAGGATTAAAAGAAGAAGACCAAGAACAGAACCCTGAGGGACACCAAATGGGAAAGGGAAAGGAGTAGAATGAGGGTTGTTTATAGAAACTACAATGATAACAATAATATTAATAATAACAACAATACTACTACTAGTAATAATAATAGTAATAATGGTAGCAAGAGTTTATGAAAGTTTCTAGAATATAAAGAGTTAAAGCTATATTGGTTGTTGTATCCGTAACGTCACACCCACACCACAGCCTTCATCAACGCCACACTCATCACTACAGCTCCACACTCACCCACTCGTCACCACGTTCACCCACCCAAACATCACCACATCCACCTACTCTACCCATCACCACGTTCACCCACTCACTCCACCCATCACCAAGCCCACCCACTCCACCCATCAACACACCCACTCACTCCACCCATCAACACACCCACTCACTCCACCCATCACCACACCTACTCAACCACCTCACCCATAACTACACCCACCCACATGAACACAGAAGTAGCAGTAAACGTGAAGACAGAAGGTGTTGTAGTGGGGTTGTATGGCGTCATCGTGGCATATTGAACATGTCAGCATGCTGTGTGTCACGAGCTTCTCTTTGTGTGTTTGCTTGTGTGGGTCAGATTGTATGTATCTTTCTGTATGCGTGTTGGGTTGTTTGTATGTGCATGCTTGCTCTTGTGTGTCCGCTTGTATTGGTGGGTTTGTTTGTTTGTATGTGTGCGTCTGAACAAATGATTTGGTGATTCTGACCACCTTGTGGAAGTTTATGGTTGGAATGATGAGAGAGACAAAGTCCTGGTGGGTGGATGGATGGGTGAATGGATGGGTAGGTAGGTAGATAAGAGAAAAGGTGGTTGAATAGTTGTTTTGCTGGATGGGAGGTTATTAGAGGCCACAACTTAATCACATTGCTTATCTCTCCATCTGGGTAAAGTCCTCCAACCCCTCAACGCCACTGACCAGCATCCAAGCCACCTCAACCAATCACAACCACTCCAACCACAACTCATCACCACTAACAGCCACTTCAACCACCACTCATATCCACTCCAACCACCACTCACCACCACTACAACAATCACTCACCACCACTCCAACCACCACAAACAACCACTCCGACCACCACTCACATCCACTCCAACAACTATTCATAGCCACACCTCCCACCACTCACAGCCAATCCAATTATAACTCGCAGCCACTCTAACCACCACTAACAGCCACTTTAACTACCAATTACAGCCACTCCAACCACCACTCACCACCACTCCAACCACCACTCAAAGCCACACCAACCACCACTCACAGCCACTCCTACCACCACTCACATCCACTCCAACCACCACTCATCACCACTCACAGCCAATTTAACCGAAACTCAGAGCCACTCCAACCGCCACTCACCACCACTCCAGCCACTACTCACAGCCACCACTCATTACCACTCACCACCACTCCAACCACCACTCACAGCCACTCCAACTACCACTCATCACCACTCCAACCACCACTCACAGCCACTCCAACAACCACTCACATCCACTCCAACCACCACTCTAACCATCACTCACCACCACTCAACACCACTCCAACCACCCCTCACAGCCACTCCAACCACCACCCACAGCCACTCCAATCACCACCCACAGCCACTCCAACCACCACTCATCACCACTCACAGCCAATTTAACCGAAACTCAGAGCCACTCCAACCGCCACTCACCACCACTCCAGCCACTACTCACAGCTACCACTCATTACCACTCACCACCACTCCAACCACCACTCACAGCCACTCCAACTACCACTCATCACCACTCCAACCACCACTCACAGCCACTCCAACAACCACTCACATCCACTCCAACCACCACTCCAACCACCACTCAACACCACTCAACACCACTCCAACCACCACCCACAGCCACTCCAACCACCACTCATCACCACTCCAAACACCACTCACAGCCACTTCAGCCACCACTCACAGCCACTCCAACTAACACCCCAACCACCACTCAGTACCACTCAAAACCACTCAAACCACCCCTCACCGCCACTCCAACTACCCCCACAACCACTACAACCACCACTAATCACCACTCCAAACACCACCAACCACCACTCCAACCACTACTCACAGCCACTCCAACCACAACTCACCACCATTTACAGCCACTCTAACCACCACTCATCACCACTCCAAACACCACTCACAACCACTTCAACTACCACTCACAGCCACTCCAACCACTACTCACCACCACTCCAGCAACTATTCACCACCACTTCACCCACCACTCACAGCCACTTTAACCACCGGTCACAGCCGCTCCAAACACCACCCACAGCCATTCCAACCACCAGTTACCACCACTCCAACCACCACTCACCACCACTCCAACCACAACTCACCTCCATTCCAACCTACGCTCACAGCCACTCCAATCACCACTACAACCATCACTTAAACCACCACTTCAACCACCACTCGAAAACGATTCCAACTACACTTCACCATTATTCCAACCACCCCTCATAGCTACTTCAACCACCACTCCAACCACCACTCCAACCACCACTCCAACCACCACTCCAACCACTCCTCACATCCACCCCAACCACCACTCACCAACACTCACAGCCATTTTAACCACAACTCAGAGGCACTCCAACCACCACTCCAACCACCACTCAAAGTCACTTTGACCACCACTCACCACCACTCAAACCACCCCTCATAGCCACTCCAACCACCACTCATCACCACTCACAGCCACTTTAACCACAACTCAAAGCCACTCCAACCACTACTCAGCCACTTTAACCACCACTCACAGCCATTCCAACTACAACTAACCGCTACTCCAACCACCACTCACAGCCACTCCAAAAACCACTCATTACCATTCCAGCCACCACTCCAACCACCACTCACCACCACTCCAACCACCCCTCACAGCCACTCCCACCACCACTCACAGCCACTCCAACCACCACTCATCACCACTCACAGCCAATTTAACCGAAACTCAGAGCCACTCCAACCGCCACTCACCACCACTCCAGCCACTACTCACAGCTACCACTCATTACCACTCACCACCACTCCAACCACCACTCACAGCCACTCCAACTACCACTCATCACCACTCCAAACACCACTCACAACCACTTCAACTACCACTCACAGCCACTCCAACCACTACTCACCACCACTCCAGCAACTATTCACCACCACTTCACCCACCACTCACAGCCACCTTAACCACCGGTCACAGCCGCTCCAAACACCACCCACAGCCATTCCAACCACCAGTTACCACCACTCCAGCCACCACTCCAACCACCACTTCAACCACCACTCCAACCACCACTTCAACCACAACTCCAACCACTACTCCTGCCACCACTCCAACCACTACTCCTGCCACCACTCACAGCCACTCCAACCACCACTCGAATCCACTCCAAAACACCACTCCAACCACTCCTCACATCCACCCCAACCACCACTCACCAACACTCACAGCCATTTTAACCACAACTCAGAGGCACTCCAACCACCACTCCAACCACTACTCACAGCCACTCCAACCACAACTCACCACCATTTACAGCCACTCCAACCACCACTCACAGCCACTCAAACCATCACTCACCACTACTCAAAACCACTCCAACCACTTTTCACAGCCACTCCAACCACCACTCACAGCCACGCCAACCACCACTCACAGCCACTCCAACCACCACTCACAGCCATTCCAACTACCACTCAAAACCACTCCATCCACCACTTACTACCACTCCAACCACCACTCACCACCACTTCAACCACCACTCACAGCCACTTTAACTACCACTCACAGCACCCCTACCCCTACTCACCATCGCTCCATCCACCATTCACCACCACTTCAACCACCACTCATAGCCACATTAACCACCACTCACAGCCATTCAAACTACCAGTTACCACCACTCCAACCACCACTCACCACCACTTCAACCACCACTCACAGCCACTTTAACTACCACTCACAGCACCCCTACCCCTACTCACCATCGCTCCATCCACCATTCACCACCACTTCAACCACCACTCATAGCCACATTAACCACCACTCACAGCCATTCAAACTACCAGTTACCACCACTCCAACAACCACTCACCACCACTCCAACCACCAATCAGAGCCACTCCAACCACCACTCCACCCATCACTCCAACCACCACTCACCACCACTCAAAGCCCCACCAACACTCCTCACAGCCACTCCAACCACCACTCACAGCCACTCCAACCACCACTCACAGCCACTCCAACCACCACTCACAGCCACTCCAGCCACCACTCACAGCCACTCCAACCACCACTCACAGCCATTCCGACCACCAGTTACCATCACTCCATCAACCACTCACCACCACTCCAACCACCACTCACAGTCACTCCAACTACCACTCAAAACCACTCCAACCACCACTCACTACCACTCCAACCACAACTCACAGCCATTCGAACCACCAGTTGCCACCACTCCAACAACCACTCACCAGGACTCCAACCACCAATCAGAGCCACTCCAACCACCACTCACCACCACTCCAACCACCCCTCACAGCCACTCCAACCACCACTCACCACCACTCACAGCCACTTTAATCACAACTCAAAGCCACTCTAACCACCAGTGACCACCACTCCAAAAATCACTGACCACCAATCCAACCACCACTCAATACCCCTCCAATCACCACTCACAGACACTCCAACCACCACTCACCTCCATTCCAACCACCACTCACAGCCATTCCAACCCCTAGTCACCAACACTCCATCCACCATTCACCACCACTTTAACCAACACTCAGAGCCATTCCAACCAACACTCACCACCACTCCAACCACCACTCACGACCACTGACAGCCACTTTGACCACAACTCAGAGCCACTCCAACCACCCCTCACCACCACTCCAATCACCATTCACAGCCACTCCAACCACCACTCCAACCACCACTCCAACCACCACTCCAACCACCACTCCAACCACTACTCATGCCAGCACTCACAGCCATTCCTACCACCATACACAGCCATTCTAACCACCACTCGAATCCACTCCAACCACCACTCCAACCACCACTCCAACCATCAATCCAACCACCACTCACCACCACTCAAAACCCCACCAACCACTCATCACAGCCACTCCAACCACCAGTCACCACCACTCACAGCCACTCTAACCACAACTCAGAGCCACTCCAACCACCACTCACCATCACTACAAACACCACTCACAGCCACTCCAACCACTACTCACCACCATTCCATCCACCATTCACCACCACTTCAACCACCCCTCATAGCCACTTCAACCACCACTCACAGCCACTCCAACCACCACTCACAGACATTCCAACCACCAGTTACCACCACTACAACAACCACTCACAATCACTCCAACCACCACTTAGGGCCACTCCAACCACCACTGACCACCACTCCAACCACCCCTCATAGCCACTCCAACCGCCACTCACAGCCACTACAACCACCACTCACAGTCACTCCAACTACCACTCAACACCACTTCAGTCACCACTCACAGACACTCCAAGCACCACTCACCTCCACTCCAACCAACACTCACAGGCACTCCAACCACCACTCACCACCATTCCAACCACCCCTCATAGCCACTCCAACCACCACTCTCAGCCACTTCAACCACCACTCACAGCCACTCTAACCACTACTCACCACCACTCCATCCATCATTTACCACCACTTCAACCACCACTCATAGCCACTTTAGGCACCACTCACAGCCACTCCAACCACCACTCACAGCCATTTCGAACACCAGTTACCACCACTCCAACAGCTACTCATCACCACCCCAACCACTACTCAGAGCCACTCCAACCACCACTCACAGTCACTCCAACTACCACTCTAAACCACTCAACCACCACTCACTACCACTCCAAACACCACTCACAGCCACCTTAACCACCACTTACAGCCACTCCAACCACTACTCACCACCACTCACTTCACCATTCACCACCACTTCAACCGCCAATCATAGCCAATTTAACCACCACTCACAGCCACTCCAACCACCACTCACAGCCATTCCAACCACCAGTTACCACTACTCCAGCAGCCACTCACCACCACTCCAACCACCACTCAACACCACTCCAACTACCACTCAACACCACTCATATCACCACTCATAGACACTCCAACCACCACTCACCTCCACTCCAACCAAAACACACAGCCACTCCAACCACCACTCACCACCATTCCAACCACCACTCACAGCCACTCCAACCACTAGTCACCACTACTCCATCCACCATTCACAACCACTTCATCTACCACTCATAGCCACTTTAGCCTCCACTCACAGCCACTCCAACCACCACTCACAGCCATTTCAACCACAAGTTACCACCACTCCAACACTATTCACCACCACTCCAAACACCACTCACAGCCACTCCAACCACCACTCCAACCACCACTTCAACCAACACTCCAACCACCACTCCAACCACAACTGCAACCACTACTCCTGCCACCACTCACAGCCACTCCTACCACCATTCACAGCCATTCCAACCACCACTCACCACCACTCCAACCACCCCTCATAGCCACATAAACCACCACTCACAGCCACTCCAACCACCACTCACAGCCACTTCAACCACCAATCACAGCCACTCCAACCACCACTCACAGCCACTTCAACCACAACTCAAAGCCACTCCAAACACCTTTTACCACTAATCCAACTACCACTCACATCCACTCCAACCACCACTCACCACCACTCCAACCACCCCTCATAGCTACATAAACCACCACTCACAGACACTCCATCCACCACTCACCTCCACTTCAACCAACACTCACAGCCACTCCAACCGCTACTCACCACCACTCCATTCATCATTAACCACCACTTCAAACACCCCTCACAGCCACTCCAACCACCACTCACAGCCACTTCAACCATAACTCAGAGCCACTCCAACCACCTTTCACCACCACTCCCTCCACCATTCACCACCACTTTAACCACCACTCACATCCACTTTAACCACCACTCACCATCACTCCAACCACCCCTCATAGCCACTCCAACCACCACTCACAGCCACTCCAACCACCACTCACAGTCACTCCAACTACCACTCAAAACCACTCCAACCACCACCCACAGCCACTCCAACCACCACTCATCACCACTCCAAAAACCACTCTCAGCCACTTCAACCACCACTCACAGCCACTCCAACCACTACTCACCACCACTCCATTCATCATTCACCACCACTTCAAACACCACTCACAGCCACTCCAACCACCACTCACAGCCATTCCAACCACCAGTTACCACCACTCCAACAGCCACGCACTACCACTCCAACCACCCCTCATAGCCACTCAAAACCACCACTCACCACCACTCACAGCCACTTTAACCACAACTCAGAGCCACTCCAACCACCACTCACCACCACTCCAAACACCACTCACAGCCACTCCAACCACCACTCCAACCACCACTTCAACCACCACTCCAACCACCACTCCAACCACAACTGCAACCACTACTCCTGCCACCACTCACAGCCACTCCTACCACCATACACAGCCATTCTAACCACCACTCGAATCCACTCCAACCACCACTCACAGCCACTTCAACCACCCCTCAAATTCACTCCAACTTCCACTCACAGCTTCTCCACGCACCACTCCCATCCACTCCAACCATCACTCATCACCACTCCAACCACCACTCCAACCACTACTCACAGCCACTCCAACCACCACTCACAGTCACTTCAACCACCACTCCAACCACCACTCACCACCACTCCAACCACCACTCACCACCACTCCTTGCCACACAGCCTCCTGATGGTGTATATCATAGGCAACCTGAGTCAGACCAATCGGACGTTCTGACCTACTTTCAATAGCCAATAGGCGTTCTGTGAGGTTCGGAAACTTTCCATCTTTCAGAAAGACCACGAAATTTAATATCCTCAAAAAGTGAATCAGTTGGGTTGCCACGTGGAATAACTGTGGATGGTGGTGGTGGTAGTGGATAGTGGCTGTGGTGATGGTTGCGATGAGTGCTTTTGGAAGGGGTTGTGGTAATGGTGGCGATGATAGTTATGGTAAAGGCGGTGGTTATGGTGGTTGTGGTAGTAATGTTGGTGGTAGTAGTGGTTATGGCGGTTGTGGTAGTAATGTTAGTGGTAGTGGTGGTTTTCAGTGGCTGTTTTTATATGTGTATGTATATTTCCGAGCGTCATTTATTAGTCTTTTTATACCTATAATCTTATAATTTATAAACATATTTTCATTATTGATAATTATTTAGGTGGTAGTTCACTTAAAAATTAGAGTTCCGAGATTTATAAAGATCTTAAGCCACACCTACTTTGTGTATGAATGACGGCACAAGAGAAGAATGAGGTGGAAGATGGTGGAACTTGGACTTAATGTAAGGAAGTACGTGGTAAAAGAGGAAAAATGCGACTCTTGTGGAGTGTGGTAGTGTCGTTGCTACTGTTGTTGTTGTTGTTGTTAATGTTGTTGCTGTTGTTGTTGCTGGTGTTGATGGAGCTGATGTTGTTGAAGTCGTTGCTGAAGATGAAGAAGGAAAAAAAAAGAAAAAAGAAGAAGGGGAGGAAAAGGTAGATGACGTTGAAAAAGTAAATGTAGTCGAAGGTTTTCCTTGAAGAAGCTTGACTGCATTGAAGTACTTGAGTGAGAGGATGGCTTGACCCAGTGTGGTCTGTCTGCTTGAATCCATTGAGTACTGTGGGTGGAGGTGGTTTGGATGTGGTTTGGAGATGATAATGGAAGTTTTTTGGAAATGGTGGTGGCTAGAGCTGGTGATGATTGCATAGAGTTTTGTTAAAAAACTCAAATCTGAAAAGAACTTCAAAAGTTATTGATAAGTTTAAGCTTTGCATTGATGATTTTTTAAGCGTTTTCCTGAGCCATGCAAAATACCTTCCATAAAAGTGCATTAAGCAAAAGAGAAAGTTCAGTTTCATATTGCTGTGGAATATGAGACTGTAGAAGAAAAAAATTAAATGAATTGATTTTAAAATTAATTATAGCTGAATTACTTGGTCATAAATTATATTCAAATCAAGATAACCATTATTGCTTGAAATCATTCACTGGAAGCATGTTTCAAAAGCTCACTTTATAGTACTTGAATATTTGTCCAAAACCACTTGAAAGCAATTCGCTCAAAGCGTGATCAAGTTCTGCTGCTTCAAGCTGGTAATCATATTGATTATTATTGAGTGAATATATTCTAATATAAAAACTATATTCATTTTTAACAAATTAGTTTAATTAATATCGTTTTGGACCTTTACTGATTTTAATAAATAATTGTGAAAAATTAAATAACAAAATAAATACAACTTATTTACTTGAAAAACTCTCAAAGGTTTGTGCAAAATCATTTTCTTGATAATTTCTAGTTACATTTGCTTAACAACTTTTGGAATGTACTTTTAACATTTAAAGTTCAAAAACACCTTTTCAAATTTAATTTTTCATGTTTGGAGTAAATTTAAATTTAAATTTTTATTAGTTGTTTCAAATGTTTTTTTTCTAAAATTTCTAATTAATAAATTTTTTTTAAAAGTTCAATATTGGAATACCTTGCTAATTTCTTTAACGTCGATTGTATTTCGTTTTTTGATTTAGCGGTACTTGAGGGTTTTGAGTTTTTATTAAAATGACTAATTATAAAGTATGTTAATTTTTATATTTTCCTATTTTTATTGAATTTTAAATTTAAAAAAAAGAATAAAACTTTACCAGAAAACGATTCACGTTTTATACTTCTTTACAGCCGATTAATTCGAAGAAAGAGGAGTTCCGAAAGTACTTGGAAAAAGCTGGAATAATGGACGTTTTAACAAAAGGTTTTTTCAAAGTTCACTTCATAATTATTGATAAAGTTTTGATTTAATTTATTTTGTTATCTACTCCAGCCAAGAATTTTAGCAGTTCTAGATTTATGTTCAAAACCCTTATCAAATAACTTTTCTCTCACAAAACAGTGCTCGTTAGTTTGTATGAAGAACCTGAAAAACCAGATGACGCCATAGAGTGATCTTTCATTTTAAATTCACAATTAAATATTGAAAATAATAAAAAAATTCTGGGGTTTAAACAGCTTTTTTTTCTAAATAATTGTAATAAATTGATTATTATTTAAATACTAAAAATAATTCTCTATCATTTTTCATCACCCAGTTACTTGAAAAACTTTGTGCTTCAGAGGTCTCCTAACAATGCAGAGTTGGAGTCGGTGAAGTTGGAGCTGAGTGAATTAAGGGGCAAGTACGATCAGCTACAAGAACAGTACCAATTACTTAAGCAGAAAGTGTTTATTTCTTCTAACTTTTTTTTGTAACAAATGTTATTTTTTTGTTTTTCTAACAAATATATGTTTATTTCAAAAATATGAATGTAACCTCATAGATTTTCCAGGAAACTCCGGCATTTGACTTGATATTATTTTGCTTTTTATTATTAATACTATTAATAGCACAAATGGATTACTGCTTTATCTTGCAATTACTAATCAAGACGTTTGTGCGCACACACAAACATGCACACATCCAAACATACATACACAGACTGAAGCAGAAAGCTTACCTACCGAAGGTGGTGAAGCAATAGAAGAAAGTTCTGAACCAGAGGTGGCACCAGACTCTGTTAACCCACCTGCCCCTGTCCTCAATCCACCCCAATGAACATTCCACTTTCTCTGATGGATCACTAAAAATTCTCGTCCGCTATTCTTGTTGTTCTCTCTCTAATGTTCATCTGTTCGATTGTTCGTTCTTGATTTTCCAAAATTAATTAAGCTTCATGTTTTTCAATCAGGATATTTTGTCGCCATTTTTGTTCAATAAAGTTCTCGCCCTCAAGTCACAAAATGTTGTGCGGCAAGTTCTGTGCTTGTGGCGTATTGCTGGGTGGCGGTTTGTATGATCTGTGCATTCATTTGGTTCTTGATGTTTTTCAATTTGGTACCAATTAAGTCTAATCTGATCAAAAACTGTTAAGCGCTGATCTATCATGTAGCGCTTTGTTGGATCAAAAATAAAATTAGACTGGGGTTTTTACAAATTTATTGATTAAAAAACCTAAAACGAAAACTTTTTTTATGTAATTTCTCTTTTACAAGCTATTTTGATATTGTTCAGTATTCATTTGCAGTTTATTTTCTGTGGGTTCAATACTTCAGAATAGCTCACCATTCAATTTAAGAATATATAATGGGATGTATTGTTTCAATTGAAAACTAATTTTTCAATTTTCTTATATACATTTATAAAACTTTATTCTATTAGTGTTAATATAATTTTAAAAACCAAAACATTACTACCCTACGTAAGATCTCATGTCGCTTACGGGATTTAAATCTTTAACTTCAATAAATTACAAAATAGTTGGAAAAATAATAACTTTTCAACTTATTCAGTGGTTTAATTAATTTAGGCATTTCTTTGTAACTTTTTCAAAAATTTTATTGAACATATGATCGATTTTATCAATCATATTGGGCATATAATTGCGGTCCAGCTTGACTTTTGTCAAAATTATTTCAAAATAAACTGTTGAATTTTTTGAATAAAAAAATGAACAAAAGTATTAAGTATTTTCTGTCAGCATCTCAACAAGTACAAACAGAATATAAAATAGACAAAATTCACGAATGATTGTATCCATGAATCCAAATAGAAGCTAAACAGCAAAATCTAAACTTCACGTCAATAAAATTGAAAACTTAAAATTCATAAAAGTTATAAAAGAAAGGCAAGATGTTTTTGAAGAAACTTTTGAAGTCAGACACCAGTGTGAGCACCTCGCAAGCAGGACCGCCTGCTGGCGTCCAAACCATGGGGGTCAGTCTGCAGAACAAGTTTGCCAAAGGAATCAACTACAACAGTGAGTTTTTTGCTTGGCAGATGAGGGATGTTGGTTCGTAGTTTGGAATGATGTGAAGTGATATTTGTTTAGTAGAATAAAATAGGAAGTTTATGTGGATATTTCGAATGTGTTTTTATAAAATTTTATGATATGAATAAAAAATAAAGCTTGGAAATCAGAATCATTAATTTTGCCTCAAAGCACTACCACTCACCTACACCAACCCAACTTTTGACACCAAATCAACTCACCTACCAACTTTTATTTCTTTTATAAATAAAATAACCAAATCACACTCACCCACTAACCCACCACCACATCCCACCGACCAACACTCCTTATCAACCCACTCACCTAAAACCTTACCAACACCCACCACATCCACCACCCAACTCAACAACCACTTCACAACCCATCCGACCCAACATTAACTCACAACTCACCCAACCCAACCAGTACCCATTTGACCAAAAACCCACCTGTCCCAAAACCCACTTGACCCAACACCCACTCGACCCAACATTTACCCAACCCAACACCCACTCCACTTCACCCCAGAAAACACCCACCCTACTCCAACACTCCATTCCACCCCATCCCACCATTTCACCAAACACCCCCCCAACCCCACCACAGTGAAGATCCTGGTTCGGGGGGATCGTAACGTTGGCAAGACCTGTCTGCACCTGCGACTTCAAGGCCACAAGTTCAAAGAGGAGTACATCCCCACCCACCAAATACAAGTCACTAATCTTCTTTCTTCAAAAAAATATTTTTTGAAATTTTTATTATCATTTTAAAACTCAATTATATTTGTATATTTTGAAAATAATTTTTTTAATATTTTAAAATTCAATTATATTTATATTTTGAAATTTTCATTTTTATTTTCGTTTTTTGTGAAACTATTTATATGTAATTATTTTTTCGAATTTTTTTTTTCAATCTTCTGTAAAGTTTTTTTCTTCCTTTTTTTCTTTTTTTTGTTTCTTTTTTTAATCTTTTCATTCATTATTTTTCAAATTAATTAACTATATAAAAATTATTAAATATTTTGAAAAAATTAAATATTATTAAATAATAATTTAAAAATGAGTTTTTTTTTGAAGGTGGCGAGCATTCATTGGACCTACAAAGGAGGTCAAGATATCATCAAGGTGACCTCATTAATGCAGCTAATTAAAAAAAATTGAAATCATCTATACCCGTCCATCTATTCATTCCAACCCCATCCATCCATCAAATCACATAAATCTCCATTCCACCCATTCACCCCCCATCCATTCATTTATCCACTTACCTAACATCCTTCTTCCACCCATCCACTCACTCCTCCATCCATCAATCCACCATTTTCCACTTTTCTATCAATCCACCCATTATTACCCACCCATCAACCCCATCCTCTGCTCACCTACAACCCTCCTCTTTCCCCCCACCACTCATCAATTTATTGTCATTCCTCCAACTCATCATTTTTTCACCCATCCCCTCTCTTCATCAATTCCCCACCCACTCACCCCTTCACCATTCATCAATTTTCCACTTACCCATTTCTTTTCCCTCCTCCCTCATTACTTATCAATTCCAACTCACATATCCTCTCCACCACTCATCAATTCTTACCCACTCATTCTCCCCTCCACCACTCATCAATTCTTACCCACTCATTCTCCCCACCACCACTCATCAATTCTTACCCACTCATTCTCCCCTCCACCACTCATCAATTCTTACCCACTCATTCTCCCCACCACCACTCATCAATTCTTACCCACTCATTCTCCCCTCCACCACTCATCAATTCTTACCCACTCATTCTCCCCTCCACCACTCATCAATTCTTACCCACTCATTCTCCCCACCACCACTCATCAATTCTTACCCACTCATTCTCCCCTCCACCACTCATCAATTCTTACCCACTCATTCTCCCCTCCACCACTCATTAATTCTTACCCACTCATTCTCCCCTCCACCACTCATCAATTCTTACCCACTCATTCTCCCCTCCACCACTCATCAATTCTTACCCACTCATTCTCCCCTCCACCACTCATCAATTCTTACCCACTCATTCTCCCCTCCACCACTCATCCATTCTTACCCACTCATTCTCCCCACCACCACTCATCAATTCTTACCCATTCATCCCCCTCTTCCCAGCAATCATTCATCAATTCCCCACTCACCAGTCATCAATTACCCACCCACCCATCTCTTCCCTCCTCCTCCAGGTGGAGGTGTGGGACGTGGTGGACAAGGGTCGTAAGAAGAACCAAACAGACACCCTCAAGATCCTCTCCCACAACAACGAGGCACTTTTGTCAATAATAATAACAATAATAAAATTTAATTTATTATATTAATAATAACAATGTTTAATTAATAATAATAATAATAATAATAATAATAATAAGAAGAAGAAGAATAAAAATAAAAATAATAGTGTTGTTTTTATTTCTATCATTATTATTATTAATTTAAAAATAATGATAATAATATTTTTTCTATCAATATACATATTGTTTTATATTCATTTGTATTAACTCTGATAGTAACAACAATGATATAAATAATAATACAATTTTTATCAATACCATCAATTAAGGCTTAAATCCAGCTAATTAAGACTATGAAAACAATCATTTAAAACTACTTGACCGATCAATTGAAACTAATTGAAGCAAATACGAATTAAAACCAATTAAATCAATTTAGACCAATTTAACAAATTAAGAACAATTAAAGCGATTAAGACTTTTTGAAACAACCAATTAAGACCAATCAAAACAACCAATTAAGACCAATTGAAACAACCAATTAAGACCAATTGAAACAACCAATTAAGACCAATTGAAACAACCAATTAAGACTTTTTGAAACAACCAATTAAGACCAATTGAAACAACCAATTAAGACCAATTGAAACAACCAATTAAGACCAATCGAAACAACCAATTAAGACCAATCGAAACAACCAATTAAGACCAATCGAAACAACCAATTAAGACCAATTGAAACAACCAATTAAGACCAATTGAAACAACCAATTAAGACTTTTTGAAACAACCAATTAAGACCAATCGAAACAACCAATTAAGACCAATCGAAACAACCAATTAAGACCAATTAAATAATTTAAGACCAATTGAAGCACTTAAAAGCAATTAAAAGTGATTAACCCACTCAGTGGAATGACGAGTCGTGTTTGGACGCGGAGTTTGTGGACGTGTACAAGGCTGCCCACGGTGTCATCTTCCTCTTTGACGTCACCAAGCAATGGTACTTCCACCTTTTTTGTCCCCTTCTCTCCCTCCCCTTCCCCCCTCTTCCTCCCCCTTCCTCTCTCCTTTTCCCCCTTCCCCTTTCTCTCTCCTCTTTCTCCCTCCCCCTTCCCCTTTCTCCCTCCCTCCTCCCCTCTCATCATGTTCCCTCCCTTCTCTCTTTCTTCCTTCCCTTCTCTTCCTCCCTTCCCTCTCTCCTTCCCTCCTCTTCTTTCTTCCTTCCCTTTTCCTTTTCTCCCCTCTTCCCTCTCTCCTTCCCCCCTCCCTTCTCCCCCTTCCCTTCTCCCCCCCCCTTTCTCCTCTTTCCCTCCCTTTCCCTTCTTTCTCCCCCCTCCATTATCTCCCTCTCCTTTCTCTTTTTTCCCTCTCTCCCTTCCCCTTTTTTTTCTCTTTCCCCCCCTCCTCTCTTCTCCCTCCACCTTCTCTTTTGCTCTCTTAGCCCCTTCCTTTTCCCTTTTTCTCCATCTCCCCCCTTTCCCTTCCCTTTCTTTTTCCCTCCTTCCCCCTTTTTTTTTCCTCCCATCTCAACTCCATCCAAAACACCCTTATCTTTCTTAATCCTCCCCAATCCATCCCAAAATCCCCCAATTTCATCTTCCCCCCCTTGAAGATTTCCCCCATTCTATTCAGGACGTTCAGTTATGTGGAAAGGGAGCTACCGAAAGTGCCACGTGACATTCCAGTCCTACTACTCGCGAACTTCCGGGATATGGGTCACCATGCCAACATAACCTCTTACCAGGTCTCTGCTCTGGTCGAACAAATGCAAGCCAGGTGGCTAGGGAGGAGGGTCTTAGGTTTTTTGAAATTTTTTGGTTATTTTTTAAGGATTTCGTGAAAAGTGAGAAGTTTGAAAGGATTTTAGGGAGGTTTGAACGTTTTTTGAGATTTTGGGGTTCAGGAGTTTTTTTTCTTCCCCAATGAACCCCACCACCTCCATCCTCCATCAACTCCACCACCCCCATCTTCCATCAACCCCACCACCCCCATCCTCCATCAACCCCACCACCCCCATCCTCCATCAACTCCACCACCCCCATCTTCCATCAACCCCACCACCCCCATCCTCCATCAACCCCACCACCCCCTTAATGGCCGAAGATAGATCCATGATGATAAGCCGTGAAGCTGAAAGGGGCTGTCCTCAGGGATCTATCGTAGGCCCATATGCATGGAGGTGGTGCATGGACGAATTGTTCAACGATGCACGATGTGAATGGTCTTCTGACACTGTGGAGTGGGTTGCGTATGCGGACGACATAGTGATTGCAGTGAAGGGCAATAGCCGCTTGGAACTGGAGCGTCTATCCGAGCGCTGTCTGTCGCATCTGATGTCATGGTGCGGCATGTATAAGCTCCGCCTATCCACGCCGAAGACCAAGTGCATGCTGATAAAGGGTCACATGGATAAGTCGAGGATGCCCAGGGTTCTATGTGCTGGAGAACGCATGGAATGCGTTCGACAGTACAAGTATCTTGGTGTTATTCTGGATAGTGTAACTTTGTAGAGCACGCGAAGTGTGTACGAGCGAAGGTTTCTACCTACATGTTCTCCCTGAAAGCCCATGTAGGTAGGGGGTGGGGAATCCAGCGGAGGGTGGTAGAAACACTTTACGATACTGTATGCATTCCTATGACTGCGTATGGCGGAGAGGAGTGGGCGAAGAGTATGACTAAAATTCACGTGAAAAGGCAGCTCAATGCGCTGCATCGGGTGCTACTCCTTACACTGACTCGAGGCTGTACTCTCGCTTCTACCGTCTCTCTAGAAGTGGTAGCTGGCCGTATGCCTTTGGACTTGGCCGTATGCTTTAGAAGACTCCGGCAGTCTATAAAAGCGAAACGGGCGATAAACTTCTGGGCTTTACGAGTGACGCTGAGGCTCCGGTAGCGGATGAAATGGGGAGGGCAAACGAGCACATGGTTCCTCTCTGGCAAGAAAGATGGGACGCGGAAAAGAGAGGTAGAATGACCTATCGATTTCTTCCGAGTGTGAGCTTTGCATCCACGAACCGCTGGTTCAAACCAGGGTTTTTGACGGTTTTCATCCTAACTGGATATGGCAGACTCCGTAAAGCGGCCTTTGACAGAGCGGTGTCCTCAACTGACAGATTTCCTTGCTGCTTGTGTCGGCCTGAAACGGTCGAACATTTCATTTTTGATTGTCCAAATTATGTCCAATTCCGACCCACCTTCTTTGACGAATGCAGGCATGAAGTTGATAAATTGTGAGACACGCTTCTCCCAATTCAGTGTTTTCATTAAACTTGATTTTGAGGAAAGAGAACTTTCCTTATGAAGTAATTTTAATTTATCAAAACAATTTTTAAATATTTTTTTAAAATGGCGGTCCCATGAAGGCGCTTTCGCTCGCTGTGGTCAACGCCGAATACAATTATGATTGATTGATGGTACGCTTATGGAGATACTCGATCGGGTGCGGACTGTTCACGGTGCCAATCGACCCAATAAGTGATTAACTAAACGTTAAAAAAATAAATAAAAAAAAATAATAATAAATAAAATAACAATTTTTAAAAAAATCATAAATTATAAATTATATTAAAAAAAAATAAAAATAAAATGAAAAGTAAAATAAAAATAATAATAAAATAAATAAATTAATTAATTAGTTAATTAAAATAAATAAATAAAATAAAATAAATAAACAAACAAAATGAATAAGTAAATAATTGTTAATAAAACTGAAATAATTAAATGGGGGCAATCAGGGAAAGATATGAGACAGGGCAGAACGGGAGTGCTCTGAGAATGGTGCGTGAGGCATGAGAATGATTAATTTCAGTTGGCGCCAAAACTCTGACAAAGTGGAGGCAAGAACTGGAATTGAAATTATTCAGGGAACTGTAAGACCTCCTAACTAATCTACAAGAAAATTGGCCAATGGATTAGTTAGGTAGGCAAAATGTTAGAAAGATGTCGTAGGCGTCAGTGCTGGCGGACTCGACAATAAAATAAATAAAAAAATAATATTGAAAAAATAAAAAAAAGAGAGAAAAAAAATGTTTAAAAAACGTCGTAAGCGTCATTACTGTCGCAAACCGGCAGTGTTGGCGGACGCGACAAAAGAAAAGAAAGGTGTTGAAAAAAAATATAGCCTCAGGTGTAGTGGTTAAGGTGCTAGATAGAGGATAATAGCTTAGTTTATGTATAAAAATAAAAATAAAAAAAAAGAAAATTCTATGAGTTAGATCAGTCACTACCTGTTAGGTGAGGTTGATAAATAAATGTAGTGAAGAGTAATGTGTCGAGGAGGCATGCGGTGGGCTGAAGTGCTCGTTTG
>OX387258.1:4457083-4467083 GCA_947562095.1 Branchellion lobata | reverse complement strand
TCATTCCTCCTCCCTCATTCCTCCTCCCTCATTCCTCCTCCCTTATTTCTCCTCCCTCTTGCTCCCTCCCTCATTTCTCCTCCCTCATTCTTCTTCCTTCATTCCTCCTCCCTCTTGCTCCCTCCCTCATTCCTCCTCCCTCATTCCTCCTCCCTCATTCTTCCTCCTTCATTCCTCCTCCCTCATTCCTCCTCCCTCTTGCTCCCTCCCTCATTTCTCCTTCCTTCATCTCTTCTCTCTCAATCCTCTTCCTTCCTCATCCTCCTTCCCTCGTTCCTCTTTCTCCACGCATTCCTTCTTTTTTCATTATATCATTTATTCATTCATTTAATACTGTCATTTATCCATTCATTTATCTGTCCTTTTTTCATCCATTCATCCATCTATCTATCCATCTTCTGATCCATCCATCCATCCATTTATCCATCCATCTATCCATCCAGTCACCAATGGCAACGTGGAACTAGTGAGTACTAGTACTACTGACGATGATGCTGGCAAGAAGCGGAGGAGAAAAAAGAAGAAGAAGAAGGGGGGCTATGATGATGATAATGATGATGGTGATGTAAGTGGGTACAGGATGGGGAAATTATCAATAATCTAATCTACTCTTCAATCTAATCTAATCTAATCTAATCTACTTAAATTCAATCTAATTCAATCTAATTCAATCTAATTCACTCTAATTCACTCTAATTCAATCTAATTCAATCTAATTCAATCTAATTCAATCTAATTCACTCTAATTCAATCTAATTCAATCTAATTCAATCTAATTCAATCTTATTCAATCTAATTCAATCTAATTCAATCTAATTCAATCTAATTCACTCTAATTCACTCTAATTCAATCTAATTCAATCTAATTCAATCTAATTCAATCTAATTCACTCTAATTCAATCTAATTCAATCTAATTCAATCTAATTCAATCTAATTCACTCTAATTCAATCTAATTCAATCTAATTCAATCTAATTCAATCTTATTCAATCTAATTCAATCTTATTCAATCTAATTCAATCTAATTCACTCTAATTCAATCTAATTCAATCTAATTCAATCTAATTCAATCTAATTCAATCTAATTCACTCTAATTCAATCTAATTCAATCTAATTCAATCTAATTCACTCTTATTCAATCTAATTCAATCTAATTCAATCTAATTCAATCTAATTCAATCTAATTCACTCTTATTCAATCTAATTCAATCTAATTCAATCTAATTCAATCTAATTCAATCTAATTCAATCTAATTCAATCTAATTCAATCTAATTCAATCTAATTCAATCTAATTCACTCTAATTCAATCTAATTCAATCTAATTCAATCTAATTCAATCTAATTCACTCTAATTCAATCTAATTCAATCTAATTCAATCTAATTCAATCTAATTCAATCTTATTCAATCTAATTCAATCTAATCTATTTTCAATTCTAATCCAATCTTATCTAGTCTAATTCAATAAAATCAAATAAAATTTAAGCTACCATTTCTAGGGCGCCTCTCAGCATTATGTTCAAAGGCGCCCACATGAAACGCTATGGCTGAAATTCATGCAAGCTTAATTCGAAGACACATTCAAATTTGGGAATTCAAAAAAAATCTTTTTAATATTCAAAATTGAATTTTTAACTTTCAAATCAATTGAAGACATTTTTGAATAATTTTTTCACGTTTTTTACAGCAAGAAAGATCGATAGAAAAAAAAAAAGAAAAAAGTAAAAAGAGTAAAAATAAAAACGATAAAAAAAGCAATGGTGGAAAAAATAAAAAAAACAAGCATGGTGACGACTTGGAGGTGTTTTTAAAATCACCAAGTACTTATGAGGCTTTGTAGGGGTGGTGGTTCGTGGTGGTTTGTGGAGGTTTTTGGTGGTTTGTGTGGGTTTGTGGTGGGTTGTGGGAGTTTGTTGTGGTTTTTGGAAAGTTTTGATGGTTTTGGAGGTTTGTGGAGGGTTTACGGTGGTTTTTGGGGGTTTGTGGTAAAATTGTGGAAGTTTTTAGGGGTTTGTGATAAGCTTCGAGAGTTTTTGGGGGGTTGTGGAGGTTTGTGGTGGTCTTTGGGGGTTTTTGAGGGTTGTGGGAGTGGTGGGGGTGGTGGGGGTTTGTGGTGGTCTGTGGTGGTCTGTAATGGTGATAGTTATTTGTGGTCACAGTGATTTAAGGCGGTTTATGGTAGTTTGAAGTTATGTTTGGTGGTTTGAACTGCTGTTTGGTGGTTTTTGGTGGTTTATGGTGGTTTGGGGTGGTTTGAAATGTTTTTTGGTGGTTTTTTGTTTTTTTGGTGGTTTGGGGTGGTTTGAAGTGATGTTTGGTGGTTTTTGGTGGTTTATGGTGGTTTGTGGTGCCTTTTAGTGGTTTTTTGCTCATGTTTGTTATTGTGAGTTTTTTTTCGTTTATTAATAATAAATTATGATTAATTAATAATAAAATTGAATTACTAACAAATTATGAATTATATAATTATACGAATATATAATTATGAAATAATATTTAATTAATAAGGAATTCTTGGAATATTCTATCGGCATCCAGGCGAATAATTCGAATCATTTTTCTCCCAAACACTTCTTCTATCGTTTGAACTTTGCAAAATTTGTATTCATCTTTTTTTAATTTTTTTTGTTATTATTTTTCTAAATATTATTTTGTTTTTTCTTTTTTTCATAATCTTCTAGTTTTTGTTGTTTTTTTCTTTTAGTTTTATTTTTATTTTTTCAAATTTGCTCTAGATTTTTTCCTTTTAGTTTTTTAAAAATTATTTTATTATTTTTTTTATTATTTTTTTTCCAATTCACGTCTTTTTCTCCTTCAATCCGATCGACTCACTCACTTTGTGAATAATAATTCTCTACTCATAAATTCTTCCTCTTCATCGTCTTCTTCATAATCTTCATTGTGTTTATAATCTACATCGTCTTTTTCATAATCTTCATTGTGTTCATATTTTTCTTCGTCTTCATCATCTTCATCTCCCTCTTCTTCGTCTTCATCATCTTCATCTCTTTTTTCTTCCTCTTCATCGTCTTCGTCATCTTCATCTTCCTCTTCTTCCTCTTCATCATCTTCATCTTCGTCTTCTTCGTCTTCATCATCTTCATTTCCTTTTTCTTCATCTTCATCGTCTTCATCATCTTCATATCCCTCTTCTTCGTCTTCATCATCTTCATCTTCATTTTCCTCGTCTTCATCATCTTCATATCCCTCTTCTTCGTCTTCATCATTTTCATCTCCTTTTTCTTCCTCTTCTTCGTCTTCATCATCTTCATCTTCTTTTTCTTCGTCTTCGTCATCATCTTAATTTTCTTTTGCCTCTTCATCCTCTTCTTCCTTTTCCTCCTTTTCATTATCCTTCATCATCCTCTTCTTTCTTTTCCTCCTTTTCATTATCCTTCATCATCCTCTTCTTTCTTTTCCTCCTTTTCATTATCCTTCATCATCCTCTTCTTTCTTTTCCTTCTTTTCATTATCCTTCATCATCCTCTTCTTCCTTTTCCTCCTTTTCATTATCCTTCATCATCATCTTCTTTCTTTTCCTCCTTTTCATTATCCTTCATCATCCTCTTCTTCCTTTTCCTCCTTTTCATTATCCTTCATCATCCTCTTCTTTCTTTTCCTCCTTTTCATTATCCTTCATCATCCTCTTCTTCCTTTTCCTCCTTTTCATTATCCTTCATCATCCTCTTCTTCCTTTTCCTCCTTTTCATTATCCTTCATCATCCTCTTCTTTCTTTTCCTCCTTTTCATTATCCTTCATCATCCTCTTCTTCCTTTTCCTCATTTTCATTATCCTTCATCATCATCTTCTTTCTTTTCCTCCTTTTCATTATCCTTCATCATCATCTTCTTCCTTTTCCTCCTTTTCATTATACTTCATCATCCTCTTCTTTCTTTTCCTTCTTTTCATTATCCTTCATCATCCTCTTCTTTCTTTTCCTCCTTTTCATTATCCTTCATCATCCTCTTCTTTCTTTTCCTCCTTTTCATTATCCTTCATCATCCTCTTCTTCCTTTTCCTCCTTTTCATTATCCTTCATCATCCTCTTCTTTCTTTTCCTCCTTTTCATTATCCTTCATCATCCTCTTCTTCCTTTTCCTCCTTTTCATTATCCTTCATCATCATCTTCTTTCTTTTCCTCCTTTTCATTATCCTTCATCATCCTCTTCTTCCTTTTCCTTCTTTTCATTATCCTTCATCATCCTCTTCTTTCTTTTCCTTCTTTTCATTATCCTTCATCATCCTCTTCTTTCTTTTCCTTCTTTTCATTATCCTTCATCATCCTCTTCTTTCTTTTCCTCCTTTTCATTATCCTTCATCATCATCTTCTTTCTTTTCCTCCTTTTCATTATCCTTCATCATCCTCTTCTTCCTTTTCCTTCTTTTCATTATCCTTCATCATCCTCTTCTTTCTTTTCCTCCTTTTCATTATCCTTCATCATCCTCTTCTTCCTTTTCCTCCTTTTCATTATCCTTCATCATCCTCTTCTTCCTTTTCCTCCTTTTCATTATCCTTCATCATCATCTTCTTTCTTTTCCTCCTTTTCATTATCCTTCATCATCCTCTTCTTTCTTTTCCTCCTTTTCATTATCCTTCATCATCCTCTTCTTCCTTTTCCTCCTTTTCATTATCCTTCATCATCCTCTTCTTCCTTTTCCTCCTTTTCATTATCCTTCATCATCCTCTTCTTCCTTTTCCTCCTTTTCATTATCCTTCATCATCATCTTCTTCCTTTTCCTCCTTTTCATTATCCTTCATCATCATCTTCTTCCTTTTCCTCCTTTTCATTATCCTTCATCATCATCTTCTTTCTTTTCCTCCTTTTCATTATCCTTCATCATCCTCTTCTTCCTTTTCCTCCTTTTCATTATCCTTCATCATCATCTTCTTTCTTTTCCTTCTTTTCATTATCCTTCATCATCCTCTTCTTCCTTTTCCTCCTTTTCATTATCCTTCATCATCATCTTCTTCCTTTTCCTCCTTTTCATTATCCTTCATCATCATCTTCTTCCTTTTCCTCCTTTTCATTATCCTTCATCATCATCTTCTTTCTTTTCCTCCTTTTCATTATCCTTCATCATCCTCTTCTTTCTTTTCCTCCTTTTCATTATCCTTCATCATCCTCTTCTTTCTTTTCCTCCTTTTCATTATCCTTCATCATCCTCTTCTTCCTTTTCCTTCTTTTCATTATCCTTCATCATCCTCTTCTTTCTTTTCCTCCTTTTCATTATCCTTCATCATCATCTTCTTTCTTTTCCTCCTTTTCATTATACTTCATCATCATCTTCTCCAACTTTTCACCCCCCACACCAACCACCAATCATTCTTCATTTTATTTTCCGCTCAGTTTAGATGACAATTTTTTAATGTTATCTTGCGTTTGTTTCTAATACAATACAAATACAATAGAAATCCAATGAAAAAAAACTAAAATACTATACAATATAAATAAAAATACAAATAACATACAAACTCAATAAAACTTCAATAAAATAAAATGCAATACAATCCAAATACGATACAATATAATAAAATCCAAATACGATACAATATAATACAATCCAAATACGATACAATATAATACAATCCAAATACGATACAATATAATACAATCCAAATACGATACAATATAATACAATCCAAATACGATACAATATAATACAATCCAAATACGATACAATATAATACAATCTAAATACGATACATTATAATACGATACAATATAACACAATCCAAATACGATACAATATAATACAATCCAAATACGATACAATATAATACAATTCAAATACGATACAATATAATACAATCCAAATACGATACAATATAATACAATCCAAATACGATACAATATAATACAATCTAAATACGATACATTATAATACGATACAATATAACACAATCCAAATACGATACAATATAATACAATCCAAATACGATACAATATAATACAATACAAATACGATACAATATAATACAATCCAAATACGATACAATATAATACAATCCAAATACGATACAATATAATACAATTCAAATACGATACAATATAATACAATCCAAATACGATACAATACAATATAATAGAATCCAAATACGATACAATATAATACAATCCAAATACGATACAATATAATACAATCCAAATACGATACAATATAATACAATCCAAATACGATACAATATAATACAATACAAATACGATACAATATAATACAATCCAAATACGATACAATATAATACAATCCAAATACGATACAATATAATACAATCCAAATACGATACAATATAATACAATACAAATACGATACAATATAATACAATACAAATACAATACAATTCCAATAAAATACTATACGAATACAATGCAATAAAATTCTAATAAAATACTATACGAATACAATGCAATAAAATTCTAATAAAATACAAATACAGTGAAATAAAAACAATACAATATAAGTACTAATGTTTTTATAGCGGTGTTAACCCCGTAGAGTTTCAAGGCCACGAAGACACAATACTTGTAGACATTTCAAGAACACACCATAACACTTGTCAGCGTTTGCAACCCACATGAGCTTTAAATTGCTGATTCATTCAAAATTATTTAAATATTATATATAAATTTGAAAAATATTTGAAAATTATATTTATTTTTCTTAATTATTGAAACATTTTTCAAATTTTTTGAATTAATTCGAAATTAAAAATATTTTTGACTTCTTTAATGTCTTTGGAAATTATAATTACATTTCAAAATTCAAAGATACTTTCGAATCATCGATTTATTTGAAATTCTTAATTTTCATCAAAATAATTGAAATATTTTCATTATTATATGTTATTATTATATTTTTTCATATATTTGCATTATTCCTTATTGCACACCTATCTTTTTAGCTCAATCCTCAACTTTTTTTCTTTCCACCCTTAACCCTCAACTCTTCCACTTCCTCCTTTCTCAACTCTTCCTCTCTCAATTCTTTCTCTTTCTTCAACTCCTCCTCTTCCAACTCCTCCTCCTTCAACTCCTCCTCCCTCAACTCCTCCTCTTCCAACTCCTCCTCTTCCAACTCCTGCTCTTCCAACTCCTCCTCTTCCAACTCCTCCTCTTCCAACTCCTCCTCCTTCAACTCCTCCCTCATCTCCTCCTCTTCCAACTCCTCCTCTTCCAACTCCTCCTCTTCCAACTCCTCCTCTTCCAACTCCTCCTCCCTCATCTCCTCCTCTTCCAACTCCTCCTCTTCCAACTCCTCTTCTTCCAACTCCTTCTCTTCCAACTCCTCCTCTTCCAACTCCTCCTCCCTCAACTCCTGCTCTTTCAACTCCTCCTCTTCCAACTCCTCCTCCCTCAACTCCTCCTCTTCCAACTCCTCTCTCTTCCAACTCCTCTCTCTTCCAACTCCTCCTCTTCCAACTCCTCCTCTTCCAACTCCTCCTCTTCCAACTCCTCTTCTTCCAACTCCTCCTCTTCCAACTCCTCCTCTTCCAACTCCTCCTCTTCCAACTCCTCCTCCCTCAACTCTTCCTCTTCCAACTCCTCCTCTTCCAACTCCTCCTCTTCCAACTCCTCCTCTTCCAACTCCTCCTCTTCCAACTCCTCCTCTTCCAACTCCTCCTCTTCCAACTCCTTCTTCAACTCCTGCTCTTCCAACTCCTCCTCCTTCAACTCCTCCTCCCTCAACTCCTCCTCTTCCAACTCCTCCTCTTCCAACTCCTCCTCTTCCAACTCCTCCTTACTCAACTCCTTCTCCCTCGACTCCTCTTCTTCCAACTCCTTCTCCTTCGACTCCTCCTCTCCCAACTCTTCCTCCCTCAACTCCTCCTCCCTCAACTCCTCCTCCCTCAACTCCTCCTCTCTCAACTCCTTCTCATCCAACTCCTCCTCTTCCAACTCCTCCTCCTTCCAACTCCTCTTCTTCAACTCCTCCTCTTCCAACTCCTCCTCTTCCAACTCCTCCTTCAACTCCTCCTCTTCCAACTCCTCCTCTTCCAACTCCTCCTCTTCCAACTCCTCCTTACTCAACTCCTTCTCCCTCGACTCCTCTTCTTCCAACTCCTTCTCCTTCGACTCCTCCTCTCCCAACTCTTCCTCCCTCAACTCCTCCTCCCTCAACTCCTCCTCCCTCAACTCCTCCTCTCTCAACTCCTTCTCATCCAACTCCTCCTCTTCCAACTCCTCCTCCTTCCAACTCCTCTTCTTCAACTCCTCCTCTTCCAAATCCTTCTTTTCCAACTCCTCCTCCTTCAACTCCTTCTCTCTCAACTCCTCCTCCTCCTCCTCCTCCTTCTCCTCCTCCTCCTCCTCCTTCTCCTCTTCCTCCTCCTCCTCCTTCTCCTCCTCCTCCTCCTCCTCCTCCTCCTCCTTTTCCTCCTCCTTTTCCTCCTCCTCCTCCTCCTCCTCCTCCCCCTCCTCCTCCTCCTCCTCCTCCTCCTCCTCCTCCTCCTCCTCCTCCTCCTCCTCCTCCTCCTCCTCCTCCTATTCCTCTTTCTCCTCTCAACTCCTCTTCCTCTTCCTCCTCCTCCTCTTCCTCCTCCTCCTCTTCCTCCATCAACTCCTCCCCCAGTGCATACCGTTGCTTCCGTCTCACGACTTCCCAATGCAATTGTGTTTTAAATAATTCAGATTATTTTTTTATTTGAATGGATTTAATCTTTTAAATCGGTTTATCTGAATAGATTTGTATATTTATTTAAATTAATTTGTTTTTTCAAATGAATGTTTTAAATTCAAATTGATTCATTCACATATATTGATTAACTAATTCAAACTGATTTATTTATTTGTTTAATTTATTTTAAATTAATCAATTAATTAATCTGAGTACTTTATTATTATTATTATTATTTATATTATTATTATTATAATAATTATAATAATAATAATAATAATAATAGTAATAATAATGATAATAATAATAATAATAATAATAAGGATGATAGTAACAATCATAAAAAATAATAATAATAGTAATAATAATTTTTAAAAAAAATAATAATGATTATAATTATAATAATAAAAATAATAATAACTATTATTATTACTTTTATTATTATATTTATTTTTGTTTTTATTTTTATCATTATCTTAATTGCTAGTATTATTAATTTTATTATTGTTTTCATTATTTTTTTTTAATTTTTATTATTACTATTATTAATAATATTAATTTTATTATTGTTGTTGTCATTAATATTGTTATTATTATTATTTTTTTTATTATTTTTATTATTTCTATAGTTTTTATTATTTTTATTGTCATTAGTATTATTATTACTATTTTAATTATTTTTATTATCATTTTTATTATTAATAGTTTGTGTCTTATTATCATTATTATTATTATTATTATTACTATTATAAAAATGAAAATAATATAAATAATAATATAAATAATAATAAATAAAACTAAAAATAATAGTAATTATTAATATAATTTTTCTTTTTGTTATTATTATTATTATTAGTAATATTATTATTTTTATTATTATTATTATTTTTATTATTATTATTATTTTCATTATTATTATAATTAATATTATTATTATCATTTTTTCCATTATAATTATTACTATTTTCATTTTTATTATTAATATTTTCATTACTATTATTTTATTTTTATTATTCTTGTTATTTTTATCATACTGTAAAATTTATCACTTTTTTAATTATTATTTTTTTTATTTTTTCATTTTTATTATTATTAATTTTATTCTTATTATCATTTTTATTGTTATTGTTTTTATTATTATTGTTATTATTACTGTCATTTTTTTAATTTCTATTTTCAAGATAATTATTATTATTAATTATTTTTATTATTGTTATAACTATTATTTTTGTTATTACTATTCCTATTTATATTTATTTATTTATTTTCTTTTTTTATTATTCATTTTAATTATTTTTATTTTTATTTTTATTTTATTTATTATTATCTTTATTATTATTGTTATCATTTTTATTGTTATTATTATTATTATTATTATTATTA
>OX387258.1:4432083-4444583 GCA_947562095.1 Branchellion lobata | reverse complement strand
GTGGCGTTGTTGCTAGTATTATTTCTTAATGTTTTTTTTTGTCATCATTTATTATTATTATTGTTTTTATTTGTTATTAATAATATTATCATTGTTATCATTAATCACTATTACAATCACCATTATAATATTATTACTATCACCATTATTATTATTACTATTATCATTATCATTATTATTATTATTATTATTATTATTATTATTATTATTATTATTATTATTATTATCCTTACTATTATTATTATTACTATTATTATTATTATTATTATTATTATTATTATTATTCTAATAAACATCCCCCAGGCACATTGAGGCGATCGAAAACGTCGTCGGAGGGCTTCTTGTTCTCAAGGAAGAGTTGCAGGTTCTTGAACACCTTCTTCTCCACCGACACAGCGTTCTGGTACCTGGATTAGGGGGTTGAAGTAATTAATAGAGGTGGAGAAGGAATGGGTAAATTGTTGGTCGGTATTGGTTCAGTGTCAGTTGAATGTGGGTTAAGTGTCAGTTGAATGTGGGTAAAGTGTCAGTTCAGTTTGGTTAAGTGTCGGTTAAGTGTCAGTGTGTCAGAGCCGTCGATTAATAAATTAATTAATTAGCCATTAAATTAATCAATGAAGAGGAAGAATGGACGAAAAATTGATGGGGCATGGATGGATGGAATGATGAAAAATAAAAAATGGATGAGAAAACATGAAGAATTTATGGATGAATGGATGGAAGAAGATAAGGAGTGAATGGAGTTAACGGACGGAGATGATGGATGGTAAATAAAAAATGAATTGATTAATTATTTGAGTAGTAAGCCAGGCAATAAATCAAGCAATGGATAAATGGGTGGATATAGGTAAAGGTGGATGATGATGTTTAGGCGCCATTTTGCAAGGCGGCCTTTTAAATCTAGCTCATTAAATCAGTTGTTTTAGCCTGAAAAACTTTAAAAATAAATTTTTTATTTTGTATTCAATTATTAGTTTCAACTTTATTCAAGTTTTTTCCTATTTGTTTTCCATCAAAATGGTTGCTTTAGATCGTCTTTATTCGAGACGGTGTAAGCGTAAGTTTATTTTTTTTTATTTGTTTATCGGATAAATTTTTTGCTATACCAAGGTTAGTAACATTTCTTTATTTACGGGTTTTTAATTAATTGAATGGTAGATTTATTTTGTACAATAATCCCAATGTGATCTTGCCTCTGGAAACCCGATTAGCGATAAATCGTCTTGGAGTCGGCAGAAATCAGAAGTGGCACTACCGAGAAAAAGAGTAGGTAGAAGGGTCAAGGAAAGGTGCGCCAGACACAATAAAGACCGCCATGAACTGATTCCACTTGTCTCAAGACGCCACCAGGCTCAGAAGACTGGATCTCCAGTTTTAATTGGGTTTCAGAATGTGAGATCACTGAATAATAAAGTGGAAGATGTGGTAGAATTAATAAAGGACTATAAAATGGATGTGATGTTTATGGCAGAAACATGGCATGACCCGGAGTCAATCAGCAAAAGTAAGCTGCAGAGCCGGGTCTTGTAGTCTTCGAGAAAGCAAGGCCAAGACTTCCCGAGTCAGTGAAAACCCTGCTCACCAACCATGGAGGAGTGGCAGTGGCTTTCAACTCCATGTTCCGAGGAATGCTGTTGAAGTTAACTTCAACTGCCAGCTTTGAACATCTGTGTGTGAGAATAAGCTCAAGCTCCAAGTCAGTCATCGGATTGGTTGTTTATCGCACAAGTGCTGCTTCTTCATTTTTTTACAAGGAATTTGAAAACACCTTGGGTATTCTGGCCACATACAATGAAGAGGTTTTGATTCTGGGTGATTTCAATTTTCACTTGGAGCAGTCTGACAACACAGATGCACAAATATTTCTAAAGATTTTAAGGTCCCATGGTTTTGATTCGTCCACAAACCAACCCACCCATAACCAAGGAGGATGGCTTGATGTGATAGCGTCCAGAAAGAGTGTCAACATCAACTATATTGATAGTAACATTTCTGATCACAAGCTGCTTTTGTGCAGTTGTGAGACGCTCAAACCACCTCCCATCTATCGACAGCTCCAAATAAGACGTTGGAATTTTTCGGACACTGAAAAGTTTATTTCAGAACTAAAGCTGTCTCCGCTTTTAGCTGCCACAAGTCTTGATGTGGACTCAGCTTCTGACCTTTATAATTCCACTCTGTCAAGGATCCTTGACAAGATGATTCCTTCTAAGACCGTTAGAATACATGAAAGACCTTCTGATCCATGGTTTGATCGGGAGTGTCATACTTCGAAATGTCTGAAAAGGAGTTTATAAAGGATCTACATGAGGACCAAAAGTGAGAATGATTTTGCCGCATGGATGGGTCAGAAGAAACTATACAAAAGACTGTGTAGACACAAGCGTAGAGATTACTGGAATAATAAACTCAGTGATCAAAAAAACAAAACGGCTAACATTTGGAGCCACATTAAGAGTGTCTCTGGTCGAGGAAAGAGATTTTCTTTTGACGAAATTCAGTCTGTTGAATTCCAATCTTTTCTGTTGAAGAAAGTTGAGTCAGCGAGGAACTCAATCCGAGCCAGAGAAAAACCAATTTATCTAGCTCATGCACAAGAAGGTGGTCTCAGTAGGCTCCAGGATGTGGATGAGGATGAGCTACTCAAGGCTATTCAGAGACTTCCCAACAAACAGTGTGCGTCTGATTCAATACCCACTTGGCTTTTGAAAAAGATTTCAGGAATGATTTTACCTTTTGTAAAAAGTATGGTCAATCAGTCTTTTTCTGAGGGAATTGTCCCAAAGACTTGTAAATCGGCTCAGATTACACCACTGTTGAAAAAACCTAGTCTTGATCACAACGTTGCTCCATCCTACAGACCCATCTCTAATCCACCTGTTTTGTCCAGGGTCTCAGAAAGGCTTGTTCTCAACAGAGTCATGAGCTATTTAAATAATTCAAATCTTCTCCCCACCCACCAATCATATTGTCATAATCATTCCACTGAAACGGCTGTCACAAAAGTGTATTCAGACATTCTTGGTGCAGCCGATGATGGTAAGCTCTCCCTCCTTATACTCTTAGACTTGTCAGCTGCCTTTGACTTAGTTGATCACAGTATTTTTTTAAAACGGCTAGAAAGCACATATGGTTTTGATGGTCTCACACTGGAATGGTTCAAGAACTACTTGAGTTCATATCATTCAATGTACGCTGCAGTGGGACAAAATTGGATTTTTTTGACTCTTCAATGGGTGTCCCACAAGGATCTGTTTTTGGACCATTGTTGTTTTCTCTATACATTGGAGAGCTTGGAAGAATAGTTATGAAATACAAGCTGGGATTTTATCAATATGCCGATGACACTCAAATATATGGCCACTGCAATAATGAAGGCACAGAAGAATTGCAGATAAGAGTGTCTGAGTGTGTAGATGAAATCGCATCTTGGATGGGAGCCAATTGTCTCAAGCTCAACAGTGAGAAGACTGAGGTGATCTGGTTCTCTTCTCGTCGGAATCTGAAAAATATTCCGAGCTATTCTGTCCGTGTATTAGAAAGCAACATCTTTCCATCAAAATCTGTAAGGAACTTGGGAATATCTATGGATAGAGACCGCACGATGTCAACGCAGATATCAAAAACAATACAGATGTGTTTTACCTCTCTGCGTCAAATAAGATCCATCAAGGGATGTTTGACAATGGACTCCTTGAAAACACTTGCATCGGCCTTAGTTTAAGTCGTATTGACTATGGCAACATGGCTTTAGTCAGCTTACCTAAGGTAGCAACGCAGAGTATTCAATCCATAATCAATACAACAGCCAGGCTCATTACAGGAGTAAGAAAATATGATCACATTACTTCTGTACTCAAGGAGCGTCACTGGCTGAAAATTGATGGAAGGATTGAGTATAAAAATACTCTGCAGATGTTTAAGTGCTTGTCCAACGAGGGTCCTGCGTATCTGACACGTGACCTAGTTCCAGTTGCTAATCTGCCGGAAAAACAGAGACTGGAATCGGCTAAGTCAAAGGACGTTGTTCCCAACAAGCACAAGCTAAAATCATTAGGATTAAGAAGGTTCAGCGTCAGCGGACCTAAGTTGTGGAACAACCTGCCTAACAGCTTAAAATCTTCAAGTTCAACAAAATCATTTTGTAGATCTCTGAAGACCTACCTGTTCAATAAATCATTCACTCCATCACAATAATAATATTGTTCTTTTCAGAAATAATTTATTTTTATTTTCATTTATTTACTTATTTTATTCTATTTTTAATTTTTCACAATAGTTTCAATAATCAGACGTTTTGAGTGGCCTCGAAACTCTACGGGGTTAATGCCACTATAATAATATTCGTGTTTGTATTGTATGATGGATGAACAAACGGATAGGCAAAAATTAGGAATGGATGAATAGATGGATGGATGAATGGATGGACAGACGGATGGATAGATGGGTGGATGAAGGAATGATGAATGAATAAATGGATTGATGGATAGATGGACGGAGTTTTTCATAAGTTGGTCGTCTTCACGGACTTCTAGACCACTACTTTTGTGCATAATCATCAAAACTCCAATAAAAATTAAATGCAGTAAATCGCCTCTTCCAGCGTCTTTGAAAGGCTTCAACACACCTGATGGAATCTTTGCCGAGGAAGTCAAACTCGACGACGTTTTCCTTGCCATCAAGGGCCTCATGCAACTTGAGGTGTTCCACTCGCAACGAACAACAACCCACCGTGTCGGCTGTGTCCTCGTCCTTCTCATTGCCTGCCCTCAACGCCAGCTGGAGAAGGGGAGGGAGGTGAATTGGTGAGTAATTTGAGGGGAGCTGGTTTGGTAAGTGGTGGGTGATAAGATGGAAAAGAAAAATGAGTTTGAGGTATGTTTGCCAAGTAGGGTTGGGATGGTTCAGTTTGAAATCCAACTTACTGCTTCCCCTCAAAACCCTTTGCCTCCATCATCACCAATTTCACCATCATTCTAAAAAAACCACACCCCTCATCCATCCCCCTAACAAACCACACCCTTCATCCACCCCCCAACAAACCCCACCCCTCACCCCCCCCCCTTTCCCTCCCAACAAACCACGTCAATAAAGTAAAGTGCAACGGCGCGTTGTCGAATGCGCATTTCCTTGGACTTCCAGTCGCTCTTGTAGTTGGCTCGGATCTGCTCAATCTGCTTGTGCAGACGACGAGCCACCTCATACTTCATCCAGTCTTTCTCGCCCTTCATCTTCGACGCGGCGTTTAGCATGACGTACTTGATGGAGCCCTGAATGTTCTCCGACCAACTCGCCAGCCATGAGACCGTGTTGTCGTGACGCACCTCTCGCCACTTGTGGCCTGGTGGTGGCTTGGGAACGTTCGAGCCTCTGTGGTGTGGTGGTGAAAAAGGGTAATGTGGTGGTGGAAATGGTGATAGTCAACTAACCAGCTTCTTTATGAGCAACACCACACCGCCAAAAAAAACCACCCAAAACCCTCAAACGCCAACTTAAAACAGTCCAAAAAAACCCCCAAACACACCCAAAACCCCCAAACAACTAAGCACCTAAAAACACCCAAATACAATACAATACAAACACAAATATTATTATAGTGGCATTAACCCCGTTAGAGCTTCGAGGCCACTCAAAAACGTCTATTATTAAAACTATTGTGAAAAATTAAAAATAGAATAAAATAAGTGAACAAATGAAAATAAAAATAAATTATTTCTAAAAAGAACAGTATTATTATTATGATGGAGGGAATGATTTATTGAATAGGTAAGTCTTCAGAGATAGACAAAATGATTTTGTTGAACTTGAAGATTTTAAGCTGTGATTGAAAGCCACTGCCACTCCTCCATGGCTAGTGAGCAGGGTGTTCACTGACTCGGGAAGTCTTGGCCTTGATTTCTCGAAGACCACAAGACCCCGGCCCCGCAGCTTACTTATGCTGATTGACTCCGGGTCATGCCATGTCATACCCAAACAACCAAACATCCCAAAAACTCCAAATAACTTAACATCCAAAAACCCCAAAAACGCCCAACCAAACAATTCACCCGCCACGAACTTGCTGCAGTTGATGATGACCTCCTTCGGGAGGACCCTTTTTTTGAGCATGCCTTGCTTGGGGTGGTCTCCTCGCCCTCGGAAGAGTCCGGGCGGTTCGATGCGGAAGTTTCCGATCTTTTGTTTGTGGCCGTCTATGAGACAGTAGCCATACTCAGCTACGATCTTCTCATTCTTCTCTTTCAACTGCTGCTTCTGCTCCTTTGACATGCTCTTGCGCTCCTCGCTCTGTTGCTGTGGCGGTAGCGGTGATGTGGTTTTGTGATATGTTGCTGTAGTGGTGGCGGTGTGGTTTTTTGATGTGTTACTGTGGTGATAGTGATGGTGGTGGGATTTTGTGATAAGTTGCTGTGGTTGCTGTTGTTGCGGTGATGGTGGCATGGCTGTTGTGGTGGCTGCTGTGATGTGAGTTGCTGTTGTTGTGGTGATGGTGGTGTGGCTGTTGTTGTTGTGGTGGCTGTGTGGTGTGATTTCGTGTTAGTGTTGTGATTATGGTGTGTTGGTGTGGTGGTGATTGTTGTGGTGATGGTGGTTGCTGTGGTGTGTGGCGGTTGTGTCTATGGTGGAAATTGTAGTTACCTAGTTGGAGAAAAGTGGAAGAAGAGTGAAAGAATGAAGGAGAAGCAAAAGAGTGAACGTGTGAAAAAAAAGTGAAGGGGTGAGAAAGGGTGAAGGGGAAAAAGTGAAAAGGGTGAAGGAGTAGAGTGAATGAAGGGGGGGAGAATGGGTGAAGGAGTGGAGTGAATAAGGGGGGGAGGATGGGTAAAGAGTGAAGGAGTGAGAGGGTAGACGAAGGTGAGTGTAGAAGTGAAGGAGGAAAAAAGATGAAGATGGGTGAAAAAGTGGAAGTGAAAGAAGGGGTAGTGGTGGTGGTGGTGGTGGTGGTGGTGGTGGTGGTAGTAGTAGTAGTAGTAGTAGTAGTAGTAGTAGTAGTAGTAGTAGTAGTAGTAGTAGTAGTAGTAGTAGTAGTAGTAGTAGTAGTAGTAGTAGTAGTAGTAGCAGTAGTAGTAGTAGTAGTAGTAGTAGTGTTAGCAGTAGTAGTAGTGAATTCACTATATGGGCGCTCAGCAGTTAAGCCATAACCCATCGACCACTCATGCTATCCCTTTCCGGCTAGCCCGTACCGGGGGCGAGTAAGATCTCCTGATGGCGCACACGAGAGGCTCGAACGAGCACTTCAGCCCACCGAATGCCTCATCGACACATTACTCTTCACTACATTTATTTATAAACCTTACCTAACAGGTAGTGACTGATCCAACCCATGGAATATTCTATTTTTTTTACTTAAACTTAGCTATTATCCTCTACCTAGCACTGTAACCACTACACCTGAGGCTATTTTTCTAATACAAGAAGGGGTAAAGGAAGAGGTGAGGATGGGTGAAAGAGTGAAGAAAGGGGTGAAGATGGGTGAAAGAGTGAAGAAAGGGGTGAGGATGGGTGAAGGAGTGAAGAAAGGGGTGAGGATAGGTGAAGAAGTGAAAGAGATGAGAATAGGTGAAGGAGTGAAAGGGAGGGTGAGGATAGGTGAAGGAGTGAAAGAGAGGGTGAGGATAGGTGAAGGAGTGAAAGAGAGGGTGAGGATGGGTGAAGGAGTGAAAGAGAGGGTGAGGATGGGTGAAGGAGTGAAGAAAGGGGTGAGGATAGGTGAAGAAGTGAAAGAGATGAGAATAGGTGAAGGAGTGAAAGGGAGGGTGAGGATGGGTGAAGGAGTGAGAGAGAGGGTGAGGATAGGTGAAGGAGTGAAAGGGAGGGTGAGGATGGGTGAAGGAGTGAAAGAGAGGGTGAGGATGGGTGAAGGAGTGAAAGAGAGGGTGAGGATGGGTGAAGGAGTGAGAGAGAGGGTGAGGATGGGTGAAGGAGTGAGAGAGAGGGTGAGGATGGGTGAAGGAGTGAAAGGGAGGGTGAGGATGGGTGAAGGAGTGAGAGAGAGGGTGAGGATGGGTGAAGGAGTGAAAGAGAGGGTGAGGATGGGTGAAGGAGTGAAAGAGAGGGTGAGGATGGGTGAAGGAGTGAGAGAGAGGGTGAGGATGGGTGAAGGAGTGAGAGAGAGGGTGAGGATGGGTGAAGGAGTGAGAGAGAGGGTGAGGATGGGTGAAGGAGTGAGAGAGAGGGTGAGGATGGGTATGGACGAACCTTGTAGTACTCGCAAAGTTCTCTAAAGTTGCACTTGCGAAGATCAGTGATCAAGTTCCTTTCTTCTGACGTCATCACCTGATGGTGGTGGTGGTTCAATGGTGGGTGAGGTGTGAAGGTGGGAGGGTGATCTGTAGTGAGGGAATGATGTTTGAGAGTGGGTGGCAAGGCTGGTATGGTGTTGGAAGCCCATTGACACATATAACATTACCAACATACATGGCAACAAAAAACCATCATTTTCGCTTCACCCTATCCATCTTTCATCCAAAAACTCCCACATCCCCCCCACCTACCCATCCCAAAAACCCAAACAATTCCTCCCACCTACCCATTTTAACAACCCGACGAATAACCCACCCCAATATATAATTCCACCTCCAATAAATAACCCCGCCCCCAATATATAACCCAGCCCCATTAAATAACCCCACCCCCAATATATAACCCAGCCCCATTAAATAACCCCACCCCCAATATATAACCCAGCCCCAATAAATAACCCCACCCCCAATATATAACCCAGCCCCATTAAATAACCCCACCCCCAATATATAACCCAGCCCCAATAAATAACCCCACCCCCAATATATAACCCAGCCCCATTAAATAACCCCACCCCCAATATATAACCCAGCCCCATTAAATAACCCCACCCCCAAAAAACAATCCATTCCCAATAAACAACGCCACTCTCTTCAGGCGCACCTTTCTCCAGTCCTTGAAGAAGTTTTTGTTGAAGAGGTCTCGGGTGGTGTAATCATGGTCAAGCATGCGGCTGTAGAAGCCGGCCACCTCTTGAGCCTCATCCGATAGTTCGAGGGCTTTGCCATCATAGTAGAAGTGCACAGAGGGTGGCAGTCGCTCGTACTCCGGAGCAAACACCGGACCCTTGTGTTCCAACGTGCGCCACTTCACCCCGTCGTCCCGGTTCTGCTCTTCCCACCTGGGCAGGGTGAGAAGGAAGTTGGGTAAGGTGGTGGATTAGGAGAAATTGAAGTGTTGGGTGGTGAGAGGAGAGGTTGAAGTGGTAAGTGGTGAGGGGAGGGTTGGTATGAAGAGGGCAGGGTGTGAAAGGTGGATGAAGGAAGGCTAGCATTATTGCACAAGGTTAAGTGGGAAGAGGTGGCCGAAGAGAGTGGAAGGGGAGGATTAAGAAGGTGGAAAGAAAGATGGAAGAATGAAGGAAAATGGATGTATGAAGAGATGATGACCCGATTATTTTATTAATGGATGAACAGATGGATAGATGGATAAATGAACAGATGGATGGGTGGATGAAGGAATGATGAATGAATAAATGGATTGATGGATAGATGGACGGAGTTTTTCATAAGTTGGTCGTCTTCACAGACTTCTAGACCACTACTTTTGTGCATAATCATCAAAACTCCAATAAAAATTAAATGAAATAAATTTAATCCTATGCAGTAGCTTTTTATAGGCAGTTATTTATACTATTTTATATCTTTGTAAATAAATAGACAAATTAATCTATAAATAATCTTGAGAACAATTATTTTATAAACAATTTAATAAATAAAAGAATAATTTAATAATTTAATGAAGAAATAAATAATTTAATTTTGATTAATAAATAAATAATTAAATAAAGAAATAGTTTATTATGTGGACTGAGCAATGACTTGACGACACTCACCACTTCCACTTGTGCTCTTCCTCCTCCTTCTTCTTCTTCTTGGTCGGAGACTCTTCCGTTTTCACCTTATGATGATGATGGTGATGATGAGGATGACGTAACATAAGAGTTAATAATGAAGTCTCTTCAAAGCAATCTAGACTACTACTTTTATAAATAATCATTGTAACTCTGATGCAGGTTTGAAAGTTGAAGATAAAAATAAAAGAAATAAAACAAAAATAATAATTATAATTAATGTTATTATTATGATATTGGTGATGATGAAGATGACATTACATAAGAGTTGCTCATTAATGAGGTATCTTCAAAGCAGTCTAGACCACTAATTTTATGAATAATCATAGTAAATCTAATTAATTTAAAATCGATTGAAAATTCTAAAAAATACAAAGATAGAGAAAAATGTTGAAAACATGAAGATCAAATATGAATATTATCATTGAGGTTGGCATTCATCCATTTACGAGACTATCACCATGACAACCTCCACTATCACCATGGCAACCACAACCATCACCGTGACAACCATCACCACCACCATGACAACCTTGGTGTTGTTCTCATGCTTCCTTTTTTTGCTGGATTCCTTCTTCACTGACTTTTTTTTCCTTTGGAGTGTGTGTGTGTGTGTGTGTGTGACTGCATCCGAATACGTTCAAGGGTTACAGATGAGATGATAATAAAAAAAAAATAATTAATAATAAAAAGATGAAAAAGATGGATTGAAGGATGGAGAAATGAATGAGAGGAGCAGGAGCCACCTCATGGAGAGGGGAGCATCATCCTCATCTTCTTCCTCCTCCTCCTCCTCATACTTCTTACTTTTCCTCACCTCCTTGCTGACACTTTTGCGAGCAATCTGTTGGTGTACCAGTGGTGGCTTTTTAAAAGCAATTTTATTATTATTATTATTATTTTACTTATTATTTATTTTTTTATTATTAGTATTTTAGCATCATTATTTCATTTCAGTTATTATTTATCATTTTATTATTATTATTATTACTATTTCATTTAAGCTAAAATTCATGTGTATTATTTAAAAAGCTTTTTAATCGTCTTTAGTGAATTTGTATTTTTTGTGTACTTTTATTGAATTAACATTTAAACTAATTATTTGCCATGAATCTTACCAAAATCTTAATATAAACGCGTCTTAAAAACAAACAATCCACTTGAAACTTATTTAGATGTCAGATAAATGCAGTATTTTATTATTATTATTTACTAATACATTAGTATTATTTATTCATACACATTATTATTATTGAGAATCTTACAACCATCAATAAAGAGGGTCGGTCCACTCACCAGAGGAATGTTGTCCTCATCGACGCTGTCCTCCTCCTCCTCCTTCTTGATCTCGTCCTTGCCATTGTCATAAATGCCATTGCTGTTCCCCTCCACCTTCACTTCCTTGTCTGTAGACTATGGTGCATGATGGTGATGTTTTGTGGTGATATTGAGTGGCCTTGAAAATCTATGGGATTAATGCCACCATAAAATAATTCGTATTTGTATTGTATATAATAGTTCTTTGTAGTGCATGGTGGTGGTTCTCCGTGGTGAAATGGTGGCAGTTGAAAAATAGGCGGACAATTTTTTTCAAGTTCTTTGCAAATCTTTGAAAAATATTTTTGTCGCTAATTTTTTGAAAGCGATATTTTCAGGTACATAGCAAGCAAGTCACAATTTGAATTTATACGTCTGCACGTATTCGAGACGATCACGCCGCATGACTTACTGAGTTAGGGTGTGGAACGCTCTTGGTAGGAGATGAGTGGTTGGATCTTGGTTCAGACTTGACCTTCTGAACCAACGGCGTGGTAGATTTGGCTAAAACCTCGGCGAAGCTAGACATCTGAGTGAGTTTCCCCTGAGGGTTGTAGAGAGCTAAATTAATTGGTATCGCGATCGCTGTTTCGGAAAAAAAATATTTATCGAAAATATTTTATATTTAAAACTTAAAAACTAATTTTGGAAAAAAATACGAGCAATCGACACGTGATAAGATGCTGCAAAAACTATCTTCAAATTTTTTAAACTGCGTCGTTAACAAAATTTAAAAAACATTTAGTCGATATAATGAACCAAATATAGATGAATGAGCAAATTTTTATTGAACCAATTCAAACATATCGACCAAAGCTCATGCAACGTCAGAGTTCGACTCTGGCATTTTTGGCCATTTTGAACAAAGAGTACCAAAACTGATCGTCAAAAAAGCCATTAAAAAAGAATTTTTAACAAAGTTTAATTTGAAATTCTCAAAATGTAAAAGCAAAATAACCAAAATCCTTAGTTTCAAAAATTCTTACAATGTAGTTACTGAGAAAAAAATATTTAAAATTCACCAAAAATGGCCAACAACGCAGGACTTAGAAAAATCACGATAAATCCCCAATACGAATTTAACCTGTTATAGTATAAGCCTTTGCGCTTGCGTAGTGTAGAGTTGGGCGGTACTTGCCCTGCGATGATATAAACTGAATTGGGTTGATAATTAAATATAAGGTTGAATAACAGAACTTTTGAATAAATAGTTAGTTTTCCAATTTTGCATAATAAAATTTTTATTTAAGTTCAAAAATTATCATGAATAAATATTGTAAAAAATTCAGTTTTTTAATGGAAAAGATAG
>OX387258.1:4370811-4375811 GCA_947562095.1 Branchellion lobata | reverse complement strand
AATAACAACAACGTCAACGACAGCAACAACAACATCAACAAAAACAACATCAGTAATAACAAAGACATCAACAGTAAAAACATCACAAAAAATAACAAAAATACAAACAATAACAATCTCACCAATAACAACCTCAATAACAACAACAAAAATCAATCATAATAACCTACCAAAGAGTCTACTTCATCATTTCTCATCACCATCATCATTCTCTTTCTCCTCCTTCTCATCATCATCATCATCATCATCATCATCATCATCATCATCATCATCATCATCATCATCATCATCATCATCATCATCATCATCATCATCATCATCATCATCATCATCATCATCCTCATCATCATCATCATCATCACCATCATCATCAGCATCATCATTACTATTTTTATCATCTTCATCCTCCTCTTCTTCCTCATTATCATTCACCAGCACCACCACAAGCGCCACCAAAACAACACCTCTAAATGTGTGTCTTTGTGGCTTGTGCTTCTTGACCAATCAGCAATTGCAAAGCCACCAACTGACCACTCACGTCAAGGATAGGATTCTTGATGGGTGGAGCTCGGACTTCAAGAACCAATACGAATCAAGCTCCGATCCTCAACAACACGTGGAGCAGAGAGAATTTTTGTTGTTGTATGGTCTTAAGTCTGTTGCCAGAAAAATCGTGAGTTTTTGTTGTTGTTGCGCATGTTGCTGTTGTTTTGTTGTTGTTTCTTTTGTTGTTTGTGTTTTTGTTTCGTTGTTGTTGCTGTTGTTGTTTCTTTTGTTGTTGCTGTTCTTGCTGTTGTCACAACAATACATCCACAACAAAAACATCCACAACAACATTTACAACGACAACAACAACTCCTACAACACACAGCTTCCAGAAAGCCTCAGTCCTCCCATCAAAGTTCACTGTTCTCTCATGAACTCTTCTTTGGCTTCATTCATCACGTCGTCGTCATCATCGTTGTCGTCGTCATCATCGTTTTCATTATCGCCATCTTCATCACCATTCCAACCCTTTTTGTCTTCTTCACTCTGCCTCCTTTGTAAACAAGTGTTTCCCCAGAAGAAGGATTGCGAACGTCATTTGAGGTACTCCAGCATCATTATCATCTTCTTCCTCTTCTTCTTTCTTTTCTTTTTCTAATTCTTCTTCTTCTTCCTTCTCTTCTTCCTCTTCTTCTTCTAATTCTTCTTCTTTTTTTTTCAGTTTTTCTTCTTCTTTTTTTTCCTCTTTTTTTTCCTATCTTTTTTTCTTCTACTTCTTTTTTTCTTCTACTTCTTCTTTTTTTTTCTTCTTTTTCTTCTTCATCTTCCTCTTCTCCTTCCTCTTCTTCTTCTTCCTCTTCTCCTTCATACTCATCATTATTTTTTTTTTCATCTTTTTCGTTTTCATCTATATATTTATTATCGTCTTCTTCTTTTTCATCCTCCTCATTTTCATAAGCTTCAACCTCCTCCACCTCCTCCTTCACCTCCTCTTCTACCTCTTCCACCACATCTTACATCCCCTCCATCATTTCCTCCACCCCTCCACCTCCCCCTTCTCCACTTCCCCCTTCTCCACTTCCCTCTCCACCTTCTTTTCAACCTCCTCCTCCACCTCCTTCTCCACCGCCTCCTCCTCCTCCACCCTCTCCTCCACCCTCTCCTCCACCCTCTATTCTACCCTCTCCTCCACCCTCTCCTCCACCCTCTATTCTACCCTCTCCTCCACCCTCTCCTCCACTCTTTCTTCCACCCTTTCCTCCACCCTCTTCTCCACCTTCTCCTCCACTCTCTCCTCCACTCTCTCCTCCACCTTCTCCTCCACCTTCTCCTCCACCATCTCCTCCACCCTTTCCTCCACTCTATCCTCCACCCTCTCTTCCACCCTCTTCTCCACCTTCTCCTCCACTCTCTTCTCCACTCTCTCCTCCACCTTCTCCTCCACCTTCTCCTCCACCATCTCCTCCACCCTTTCCTCCACTCTCTCCTCCACTCTCTCCTCCACCCTCTTCTCCAACCTCTCCTCCACCCTCTCTTCCACCCTCTCCTCCACCCTCTCCTCCACCCTATCCTCCACCCTCTCCTCCACCCTCTCCCCCATTCTCTCCTCCACCCTCCCCTCCACCCTCTTCTCCACCCTCTCCTTCACCTTCTCCTCCACCCTCTTCTCCACCTCCTCCTCCACAAAAGGAAGAAGCACTCTTTGATTTCCAACACCGACATTCAACAACACATCAAGAACTTCGCCACCAACATCATTATGAATAACAACAAAAACAACAACAATAACAGCGAAAATATTAATTCTAATACGGTCAATATGAACATAATCAACAACAACAATAACAACAGCAGTAATACTAACAATAACAACAACAAAAATAATACTAATAACAGCACCGTGTGTAAATATTGTGGCGAGGAATTCAAGGTGATGAGGGCTTTGAAGCACCACCTCCGGTTATTATTATTTTTTTTTTTTTTTTTTTTTTTTATTATTATTATTATTATTTTTTTTTTTTATTGTTATTATTATTATTATTATTATTATTATTATTATTATTATTATTTATTATTATTATTATTATTATTATTATTATTATTATTATTAGTAGTAGTAGTAGTAGTAGTAGTAGTAGTAGTAGTATTTTTTTTAAATTTATCTTTTTTTATTATTATTTGTATTGTTTTTTTTAGTTATTTTATTGTTAATTTGTTATTGTTTCACTATTCTTCTTATATTTCTTTCTAATTGTATTGTTCTCATTTTCGAACTTTTTAACCTTTCAATCAAACCTTCATAATTAAAAATTAATTAATACAATAAACACTTTATTAAACTCTCCCAATAAAAACCTAATTAAGATATTAATATATCCAATTAAATCTTCATTTACTCAATTAAGTTAAATAATAAATGTTATTGACAATGGTTGAAACTTTGGCAGGTCTCAGTCAAGTTGTTTGCATAAGCCTTTCAGTTGCAAGGTTGTTGCTGTTTCCGTTTTCTGTTGCCGTCGTTGTTGTTTTTTTTCAGTTTCGGTTTCAGTGTTGATGTTTCTTTTGTTGTTTTCAACTTTTTTTGTTGTGTTACTTTCGCGACCATAACACATTTACATCAACGCCATAAAAACAACAACAACCACAAAAACAACAACAATATCATTATCAACAACAGCAGCAATAACAACAACAACAGGCCTGTGGCATTGGCTTTTCCACCAAAGCCAACTGCCTACGTCACGTGAGCAAACAACACCCTTTCCTGCCTCACCCACCCGACCTCCATGTCAACCAACACGCCATCAAAAGGTCCCACAAAACTTCCCTCAACAACAGCAACCTCAATAACAACAGTTTCAACAACAACAACAACAGTGTCAACAACAACAACGATGACGTCAATGATGACAGCCTCAACGGAAAAGGCAACTTACACATGAGTGACAATATGAACACTCATTTCTACGGCGGAAACATCAACAACAAAAACAATAATAATAATAATAATAATAATAATAATAATAATAATAATAATAATAATAATAATAACTACAATGATAAAAATAACAATAAAAACAACACCAATAAAAACAACAATGTCACCATTTTCACACAAAACCATGACACAGACGTCACATCTCACGTGGCAACTCACAACGGCGTCAAGAGGCGCAGAGTTGACGGCATTTTGGACTTGTGTCTTTCATCACGTCACAACACTTATCTCCTTGGAACCCGCGTGAAAGAGGAGAAGGAAGAGGAGGAGAAGGAGAAGGAGGAGGAGGAGGAAGATGAAGAAAATAAGAATGATTATGGGAACGTTCCCTTAGATTTTAGTTTCAAAAAATATGATGGTAATATCTCATGCAACGACAAAATGAACAACAACGACAACGACGTTGACAACAAGAGTTGTCAGCCGATGGACTTGTCGAAAGTCAAACAAGAGGCTGATCCATCGCAACCTTGCGTCATCCTTCTCAAACAACAACAACAACAAAAACAACAACAACAACAACAACAACAACAACAGCAGCAACAACCACAACAACAACAACAACAAAATCAACAATCCGGTAAACAAAACATTAAAAAAAACGCCAAAATAAACACTTACGTCAGTACAATTGGTAATACAACCAACCAAAACCACATGTCATACACAAAATTGAAATCAATCATAAATCCGAACTCTTTGAAACAAAACTTCAAACAAATAAAAATTCATCCAAACAACACAACAAACAACTTAAGCGCCATACAAAACAATAGTATTATTATACAAAAAATCAACAATAACCTAGGTAACAACAACAACAACAACAACAACACTCGCAATAAAACTATAACCACTATGAGCATAACAAAAACAACAACGAATGACGTTAAAAACAACAGTAATGTCACAACTAACCAAGTTTTAAGTAACAAAATAACAGATAACCAAGCAAAGAGTAACCAAAAGATTCGGAACTTAAGTTCATTTTTAAGTTGCAGCACTAATCAGTGTCTTTGGTGTCGTCTTACCTTCAAAACAACTTTCGAGGTTCCTCCTTTCAAACCCTTCAGTTTTTTTGTTTTTTTTGAAGTTTTGTTTTTAATTTTAATTTTTAAAGGTTTTTTGTTTTTAATTTTAATTTTTAAAGGTTTTTTGTTTTTAATTTTTATTTTTAAAGGTTTTTTGTTTTTGTAAAACGTTTTTGAAGTTTTTTCTTGTTTTTTGTTTCATTTATTTTTATTTATTCGTTTGATTTTTTTTTCTTATTATTTTTTAAATTGAACATATGTTTTTTTTCAATTTTTAATTAAACACTTTTATTAAATTTGAATTTCAACTTTTTCGGTTTTTTTTTCAAAATTATTTTTTTCTTAAAATAATTTTTTCATTTTGATTTTTTCATTTTCTTATTTAAGTTTTAATTGAAGATTATTTTGCAAAATGTCAAAAACTCTAACGAAAACTTTTATTATTACACAATGATGAAAACAATAATAATTTTGATGATACAAAA
>OX387258.1:4348311-4355811 GCA_947562095.1 Branchellion lobata | reverse complement strand
TGAATTAATTCTACCACATCTTCCACTTTATTATTCAGTGATCTCACGTTCTGAAACCAAATTAAAACTGGAGATCCAGTCTTCTGAGCCTGGTGGCGTCTTGAGACAAGTGGAATCAGTTTATGGCGGTCTTTATTGTGTCTGGCGTACCTTTCCTTGACCTTCCTACCCGCTCTTTTTCCTCGGTAGTGCCACTTCTTCTGATTTCGGCCGATTCCAAGACGATTGATCGCTAATCGGGTTTCCAGAGGCAAGATCACATTGGGATTATTGTAAAAAATAAATCTACTATTCAATTAATTAAAAACCCGTAAATAAAGAAATGCTACTAACCTTGGTGTAGCAAAAAAAATTATCCGATAAACAAATTTTTAAAAATAAACTTACGCTTACACCGTCTCGAATAAAGACGATCTAAAGCAACCATTTTTAATGGAAAATAAATAGAAAAAAACTTAAATAAAGTTGAAACTAATAATTGAATACAAAATAAAACCTTTATTTTTAAAGTTATTCAGGCTAAAACAACTGATTTAACGAGCTAGATTTAAAAGGCCGCCTTGCAAAATGGCGCCTAACTATTACAAACATGAATATTATTATAGTGGCATTTAACTATTGAATATAAAATAACAAATAATATACTATAATATAATATAATATATTTAATGTTTGTAAAAAAATTCCGGTGAATTAAAAAATTTAATAGATATTATTTGAGTGAATGCGAATCAGTCTCGAAAGTAACCTCTCTCAAAGGTACTTGTGAAATTCAAGTCTTCGTGAGTACAGTGGTTATCGATGAGTATGAAAGTTGTATGTTGTAATCTAATCTAGTCTTAATCTAATCTTAATCTAATCTCAATCTAATCTTAATCTAATCTTAATCTAATCTTAATCTAATCTTAATCTAATCTTAATCTAATCTTAATCTAATCTTAATCTAATCTTAATCTAATCTTAATCTAATCTTAATCTAATCTTAATCTAATCTTAATCTAATCTTAATCTAATCTTAATCTAATCTTAATCTAAGCTTAATCTAAGCTTAATCTAATCTTAATCTAATCTTAATCTAATCTTAATCTAATCTTAATCTAATCTTAATCTAATCTTAATCTAATCTTAATCTAATCTTAATCTAATCTTAATCTAATCTTAATCTAATCTTAATCTAATCTTAATCTAATCTTAATCTAATCTTAATCTAATCTTAATCTAATCTTAATCTAATCTTAATCTAATCTTAATCTAATCTTAATCTAATCTTAATCTAATCTTAATCTAATCTTAATCTAATCTTAATCTAATCTTAATCTAATCTTAATCTAATCTTAATCTAATCTTAATCTAATCTTAATCTAATCTTAATCTAATCTTAATCTAATCTTAATCTAATCTTAATCTAATCTTAATCTAATCTTAATCTAATCTTAATCTAATCTTAATCTAATCTTAATCTAATCTTAATCTAATCTTAATCTAAATCTAATCTTAATCTAATCTTAATCTAATCTTAATCTAATCTTAATCTAATCTTAATCTAATCTTAATCTAATCTTAATCTAATCTTAATCTAATCTTAATCTAATCTTAATCTAATCTTAATCTAATCTTAATCTAATCTTAATCTAATCTTAATCTAATCTTAATCTAATCTTAATCTAATCTTAATCTAATCTTAATCTAATCTTAATCTAATCTTAATCTAATCTTAATCTAATCTTAATCTAATCTTAATCTAATCTTAATCTAATCTTAATCTAATCTTAATCTAATCTTAATCTAATCTTAATCTAATCTTAATCTAATCTTAATCTAATCTTAATCTAATTTTAATCTAATCTTAATATAATCTTAATCTAATCTTAATCTTATATTAATCTTAACCTTAATCTAATCTAATCTAATCTAATCTAATCTAATCTAATCTAATCTAATCTAATCTAATCTAATCTAATCTAATCTAATCTAATCTAATCTAATCTAATCTAATCTAATCTAATCTAATCTAATCTAATCTAATCTAATCTAATCTAATCTAATCTAATCTAATCTAATCTAATCTAATCTAATCTAATCTAATCTAATATCTAATCTAATCTAATCTAATCTAATCTAATCTAATCTAATCTAATCTAATCTAATCTAATCTAATCTAATCTAATCTAATCTAATCTAATCTAATCTAATCTAATCTAATCTAATCTAATCTAATCTAATCTAATCTAATCTAATCTAATCTAATCTAATCTAATCTAATCTAATCTAATCTAATCTAATCTAATCTAATCTAATCTAATCTAATCTAATCTAATCTAATCTAATCTAGTCTAATCTAATCTAATCTAATCTAATCTAATCTAATCTAATCTAATCTAATCTAATCTAATCTAATCTAATCTAATCTAATCTAATCTAATCTAATCTAATCTAATCTAATCTAATCTAATCTAATCTAATCTAATCTAATCTAATCTAATCTAATCTAATCTAATCTAATCTAATCTAATCTAATCTAGTCTAATCTAATCTAATCTAATCTAATCTAATCTAATCTAATCTAATCTAATCTAATCTAATCTAATCTAATCTAATCTAATCTAATCTAATCTAATCTAATCTAATATGTAAGTAATATGTATGTTGTATTGAGAGCGTCATGGACTCCCGCCTGCACCAGTGGTTACAAGAGGAGAGAATGAACAGAGGGTTGTCAGACCGCTGCTTGTTTGTGGCGATTCATTGATGAGGTGTAAAAAACTGAAAAATTAAAAATTAATCAAGAAAAATGAAAATGAAAACACACACACACACACACCCACACCCACACACACACACACACACACACGCACACACACACACACACACACACACACACACACACACACACACACACACACACACACACACACACACACACACACACACACACACACACACACACACACACACACACACACACACACACACACACACACACACACACACACACATACACACACAAATACACACAGACCCACACAAACACTCCTACCCCAACAAACATCCCTCAACCCAGTCGATGAAACACTCACCCTTTCCAAACATATGACCCAAGCAGCCTCCTAACGCAAACAAACATTTTTTAATTTTCTAGTAATCCCACCCCCACCCTACTCCATTCCCACCCCACACCCATCCCACTCCACTCCCACCCCACACCCATCCCACTCCAACCTCACCCCACACCCATCCCACTTCTACCCAACCCACTCCCACCCCACTCTCAACCCACACCCACCCCACTCCCAACCCACTCCCACCCCACTCCCAACCCACTCCCACCCCACTCCCAACCCACTCCCACCCCACTCCCAACCCACTCCCACCCCACTCCCAACCCACTCCCAACCCACTCCCACCCCACTCCCAACCCACTCCAACCCACTCCCAACCCACTCCCAACCCACTCCCAACCCACTCCCAACCCACTCCCAACCCACTCCCACCCCACTCCCAACCCACTCCCAACCCACTCCCAACCCACTCCCAACCCACTCCCAACCCACTCCCAACCCACTCCCAACCCACTCCCAACCCACTCCCACCCCACTCCCACACTCCCAACCCACTCCCAACCCACTCCCAACCCACTCCCAACCCACTCCCAACCCACTCCCACCCCACTCCCAACCCACTCCCACCCCACTCCCAACCCACTCCCACCCCACTCCCAACCCACTCCCAACCCACTCCCAGCCCACTCCCAACCCACTCCCAACCCACTCCCAACCCACTCCCAACCCACTCCCAACCCACTCCCAACCCACTCCCAACCCACTCCCAACCCACTCCCAACCCACTCCCAACCCACTCCCACCCCACTCCCAACCCACTCCCACCCCACTCCCAACCCACTCCCACCCCACTCCCACCCCACTCCCAACCCACTCCCAACCCAGTCCCACCCCACTCCCAACCCAGTCCCACCCCACTCCCACCCCACTCCCAACCCACTCCCAACCCAGTCCCACCCCACTCCCAACCCAGTCCCACCCCACTCCCAACCCAGTCCCACCCCACTCCCAACCCACTCCCAACCCAGTCCCACCCCACTCCCAACCCACTCCCAACCCACTCCCACCCCACTCCCACCCCACTCCCAACCTACTCCCAACCCAATCCCAACCCACTCCCACCCCACTCCCAACCCACTCCCAACCCACTCCCACCCCACTCCCACCCCACTCCCAACCCACTCCCAACCCACTCCCAACCCACTCCCAACCCACTCCCACCCCACTCCCACTTTGCCCCACCCCACTCAAACCTTACCCCACCTCACATCTACATTCACCCCCGCCCCTACCTAAATCCAACTCCACCCCATCCCACTCCAACCCCAACCCACCAACCTTCACCCCCAACCTCTAAATCTTCCCACAAACACTCCACAATAATCCCACCCTATCCCTTCTCCCACAAACACCCATCCCAAAAAAAAACTCATCCACACCCACCCCAACAAAAATACCCATCCAGACCCACCCCAACAAAAACACCCATCCACACCCACTCCAACAAAAAAACCCATCCACACCCACCCCAACAAAAACACCCATTCACATCTACCCCAAAAAAAACACCCATCCACACACCCCCCTCAACAAAAACACCCATCTACACCCACCCAAACAAAAACACCCATCCACACCCCCTCTAACAAAAACACGTATCCACACCCACCCCAACAAAAACACCCACCCAAACAAAAACACCCATCCAAACCCACCCCAAAAAAAACACCCATCCACACCCACCCCAACAAAAACACCCATCCACAGCCACCGCAACAAAAACACCTACTCCAACAAAAACACCCATCCACACCCCCCCCCCCCCAACAAAAGTACCCAGCCACACCCATCCCAAAAAAAACACTTATTCACACCCATCCAAACAAAAACACCCATCCACAACCAACCCAACAAAAACCCTTTTACGCACCCACCCCAACAAAAACACCCATCCACACCCACCCCAACAAAAACACCTGCCCCAACAAAAACACCCAGCTACACCCACCCCAACAAAAACACCCAGCTACACCCACCCAGGTTGTGACAGCGGCTTTGGCAGAGCTGTTGCTAGTGAGCTGGCTTCCATGAACTTCTCAGTTCTGGCCTGTTGTCTCGACCCCACCTCCCCCTCCTCTTCACTCCTCGCTCAACTACACTCCCCCAAGTGGGTAGAGGGGTGGGTAAAGGGGTGGGTATTTTCATTGGGATGAGAATTCCAATGGGGGGTGAGTGAGGGTTCGAATGGGGGGAGGGTTCCAATGGGGGGGAGAGGGTTCCAATGGGGGGGAAGGTTCCAATGGGGGGGGAGGGTTCCAATGGGGGGGAAGGTTTCAATGGGGGGAAGAGTTCCAAAGGGAGGGAGGGTTCCAATGGGGGGGAGGGTTTCAATGGGGGGGAGGGTTTCAATGGGGGGAAGAGTTCCAAAGGGGGGGAGGGTTCCAATGGGGAAGGGAGGGTTCCAATGGGGGAGAGGGAGTCAATGGTAAGAAGGTTTCAATGGAAGGGGGGGTGGGTTCCAAGGGGGTGAAGGTGGTTGTTCAGTGGGGGAAATGTGCTGTTCAAAGAAGGGATTTTATGGAGAAAGTGGGTTTTTTTAATGGAGCGGAAGGTTATTTGAAAGGTTGGCCAAACGAGGAGGTGTTTTGTTGTTGTTCTTCTCACATTAAAAAACAATACAAAACAAAACAATGAAAGACAGTAGAGAACAATACAATACGATAAATTATAATAAGGTGAAGGTCACTAAAACATTATAACACAATACACCACAGTGCAAAAAATACAATACAATACTCCACAATGCAAAATAATACAATACAATACTCCACAGTGCAAATTATACAATACAATACACCACAGAGGAACACAATACAATACAGAACACCACAGTGCAAATTATACAATACAAAACACCACAGTGCAAAAGAATACAATACAATACACCACAGTGCAAAAAAATACAATACAATACTCCACAGTGCAAAATAATACAATACAATACACCACAGAGCAACAAAATACAATACAATACAACACAGTGCCAAAGAATACAATACAATACTCCACAGTGCAAAAGAATACAATACAATATACCACAGTGAAAAAAAATACAATACAAAACACCACAGTGCAAAGAAAAGCAATAGAATATAAAACAAAACAACACAATACAAAAGTTCACTTGTTTTTCTTATTTTTATATTATATACGGTCCTTTGGCATCCAGCTTGAGGGTGGTTCACTTGGACCTGCTTCAGCCCTCCAAGCTTCAAGGAATAAAAAAGGCCATACAACGCTTCAATGATACAAGTAATGATGGTGGTGGTGGTGACGAGAATGACGATGATGATGATGACGATGATGATGATGATGACGATGATGATGATGATGACGATGATGATGATGATGACGATGATGATGATGATGATGATGATGATGATGATGATGATGATGATGATGATGATGATGATGATGATGATGATGATGATGATGATGATGATGATGATGATGATGATGATGATGATGATGATGATGATGATGATGATGATGATGATGATGATGATGATGATGATGATGATGATGATGATGATGATGATGATGATGATGATGATGATGATGATGATGATGATGATGATGATGATGATGATGATGATGATGATGATGATGATGATGATGATGATGATGATGATGATGATGATGATGATGATGATGATGATGATGATGATGATGATGATGATGATGATGATGATGATGATGATGATGATGATGATGATGATGATGATGATGATGATGATGATGATGATGATGATGATGATGATGATGATGATGATGATGATGATGATGATGATGATGATGATGATGATGATGATGATGATGATGATGATGATGATGATGATGATGATGATGATGATGATGATGATGATGATGATGATGATGATGATGATGATGATGATGATGATGATGATGATGATGATGATGATGATGATGATGATGATGATGATGATGATGATGATGATGATGATGATGATGATGATGATGACGATGACGATGACGATGACGATGACGATGACGATGACGATGACGATGACGATGACGATGACGATGACGATGACGATGACGATGACGATGACGATGACGATGACGATGACGATGACGATGACGATGACGATGACGATGACGATGACGATGACGATGACGATGACGATGACGATGACGATGACGATGACGATGACGATGACGATGACGATGACGATGACGATGACGATGACGATGACGATGACGATGACGATGACGATGACGATGACGATGACGATGACGATGACGATGACGATGACGATGACGATGACGATGACGATGACGATGACGATGACGATGACGATGACGATGACGATGACGATGACGATGACGATGACGATGACGATGACGATGACGATGACGA
>OX387258.1:4335811-4338311 GCA_947562095.1 Branchellion lobata | reverse complement strand
GTATAGCCGATGTTTGGTTGCTAAGAGAGTGGATGAGGGTACACACACAGTTGCCTAGCAACCAGCAGCTGAAGGGCGTCTTTGAGCCCTCTCTTCCTCGCGTAGGCTGCAACAGGGACGCACGTACTGCTGCCCACGTCACTCATATACCAAGCAGTTGTTTAATCTTATTCATATTTATATTTATTAGTTATTTAATCTTACTCTGACTTTTTCTTTTCTTCTCTTTCTCATCTTTTTATCTTTTTCATATTCTTTCTTCTTTTTTTTCTCTTCTTATTCCTCTTCTTTTTCTTTACCCTTCTTTTCTTCTTTTCATTTTTTCTCCTTATTTATTCTTCTTTTTATTCTTTTTCTTTTTATTTATTCTTCTTTTTATTCTTTTTCTCCTTATTTATTCTTCTTTTTATTCTTCTTTTTATTATCCCACCTCCTCCTCTTCCACATAAAGAACGTAAGAAGCCTTTATGCAAGTCCTGGAAGATTAGAGTACCAGCCCTTATAAGATTAGCTTAGATAGATTACCTCCTAACAAACAAATCGTAATCCTTGGTGGTAATGCCAAAAGCCGCTTTACAAATGCACTGATTAGATTAGATTGAATAATATATGGATTATTAAGATTATACCTGATTGACCTACTTACATACCAAACCAACTTAATTTAAAATGTGTATAGCGTTAACTGAGTATTGTAGATAATGTTAGGTATTTTTTTCAATGAATTTCACTTGATAAACCTAATTTCACAAATATAATCGAATAAATCTATTCTCATGAATCATATCTGATAAATCTAATCTGTAAAAACAAAAAAGTGAAGCGTAGCTTTTAAGTTTCGAGTTTGAAGAAGAAATGTTGAAGTTAACATGGAAAAAAATAAACGAGATGATTAAGTAAAGATTTATAAACTAAATTTGGAGATAATTAACGAGGTGATTAAAAAGCTACATTAGGAGTTGAGTAACAAAATGATTAAAGCTACATTTGGAAATGATCAAAAAGATGATTAAGAAACTTCAAGAAAAACTATTAGGAAAGTAATTAGTAGACTACAGTAGAAATGATTAAGAGATAATTGAGAAGATGATTGAGGAAGTGATTAAGAGATAAGTGAGGAGATGATTAAGAGATGATTGAGGAAGTGATTAAGAGATAAGTGAGGAGATGATTAAGAGATGATTGAGGAAGTGATTAAGAGATAATTGAGGAGATGATTAAGAGATGATTGAGGAGATGATTAAGAGATAATTGAGGAGATGATTAAGAGATGATTGAGGAAGTGATCAGAAGACTACAGTAGAAATGAGAAAAAGACTACAGTGAAGATGATTGAGAAACTACAGTGGAGGTGATTAAGATGATTAAAGTGATTAAGGAGCTAGAAGAAATCTTGAAAGAACTTCATGGTGCATGGCCTTTGAGAGCAGCTGTGAAAGCTAGTGTAAGGTTAATAACAGAACCGTCTGACGATCTTGGCCTCAAAACTTGAAAATCGAATTTTAAAATCAACTTTGAAAATTACGAGATTAAAATTTAAAACATTAAAAACATTAAAATTTCAAAACATTGAAACATTAAAGTATAAAAACATTAAAAGATTAAAATTCCTAAATTAGTGTCAAAACCCAAAATGTTGAAATATCGAACATTAAAGGTTTAAATATCAAAAAAGAGGTGAAAGTTTACAAAAGCAGGTATGAAAGAAAACTTGAAGTTTATAGACGTTGAAGAGGGGAGGAAGAAATTGTTGAAATAGCAGAATATAAATGATAAGATTAGAGGAAGAAAGTGTTGTAACGCTTGTGAGGAGTACAGCCTCTCTTTGAATGCGTTGTTGTTGTTGTTGTTGAAGTGGGGGTTGTAGTGAGTTCAGCGTCTGTTTGATTGCGTTGTTGTTGTTGTTGTTGTTGTTGTTTATCTTAAGCGCCTGAGGATAGTCCTCAGATGCGCTAATGTTGTTGTTGTTGAAGTGGGGGTTATAGTGAGTTCAGCGTCTGTTTGATTGCGTTGTTGTTGTTGTTGAAGTGGGGGTTGTAGTGAGTTCAGCGTCTGTTTGATTGCGTTGTTGTTGTTGTTGAAGTGGGGGTTGTAGTGAGTTCAGCGTCTGTTTGATTGGGTTGTTGTTGTTGTTGAAGTGGGGGTTGTAGTGAGTTCAGCGTCTGTTTGATTGGGTTGTTGTTGTTGTTGAAGTGGGGGTTGTAGTGAGTTCAGCGTCTGTTTGATTGCGTTGTTGTTGTTGTTGAAGTGGGGGTTGTAGTGAGTTCAGCGTCTGTTTGATTGCGTTGTTGTTGTTGTTGAAGTGGGGGTTGTAGTGAGTTCAGCGTCTGTTTGATTGGGTTGTTGTTGTTGTTGAAGTGGGGGTTGTAGTGAGTTCAGCGTCTGTTTGATTGGGTTGTTGTTGTTGTTGAAGTGGGGGTTGTAGTGAGTTCAGCGTCTGTTTGATTGCGTTGTTGTTGTTGTTGAAGTGGGGGTTGTAGTGAGTTCAGCGTCTGTTTGA
>OX387258.1:4328311-4330811 GCA_947562095.1 Branchellion lobata | reverse complement strand
AGAAATCAGAAGTGGCACTACCGAGAAAAAAGAGCAGGTAGGAAGGTCAAGGAAAGGTGCGCCAGACACAATAAAGACCACCATGAACTGATTCCACTTGTCTCAAGACGCCACCAGGCTCAGAAGACTGGATCTCCAGTTTTAATTGGGTTTCAGAACGTGAGATCACTGAATAATAAAGTGGAAGATGTGGTAGAATGAATTCAGGACTATAAAATGGATTTGATGTTTATGGCAGAAACATGGCATGACCCGGAGTCAATCAGCAAAAGTAAGCTGCAGAGCCGGGTTTTGTAGTCTTCGAGAAAGCAAGGCCAAGACTTTCCGAGTCAGTGAACACCCTGCTCACCAACCATGGAGGAGTGGTAGTGGCTTTCAACTCCATATTCTGGGGAATGCTGTTAAAGTTAACTTCAACTGCCAGCTTTGAACATCTGTGTGTGAGAATAAGCTCAAGCTCCAAGTCAGTCATCGGATTGGTTGTTTATCGCACAGGTGCTGCTTCTTCATTGTTTTACAAGGAATTTGAAAACACCTTGGGTATTCTGGCCACATACAATGAAGAGGTTTTGATTCTGGGTGATTTCAATTTTCACTTGGAGCAGTCCGACAACACAGATGCACAAACATTTCTCAAAATTTTAAGGTCCCATGGTTTTGATTCGTCCACAAACCAACCCACCCATAACCAAGGAGGATGGCTTGATGTGATAGCATCCAGAAAGAGTGTCAACATCAACTATATTGATAGTGGCATTTCTGATCACAAGCTGCTTTTGTGCAGTTGTGAGACGCTCAAACCACCTCCCATCTATCGACAGCTCCAAATTAGACGTTGGAATTTTTCGGACACTGAAAAGTTTATTTCAAAACTGAAGCTGTCTCCGCTTTCAGCTGCCACAAGTCTTGATGTGGACTCAGCTTCTGACCTTTATAATTCCACTCTGTCAGGGATCCTCGACAAGATGATTCCGTTTAAGACTGTTAGAATACATGAAAAACCTTCTGATCCATGGTTTGATCGGGAGTGTCGTACTTCGAAATGTCTGAAAAGAAGTCTAGGAAGGATCTACATGAAAACCAAGAGTGAGAATGATTTTGCCGCATGGATGGGTCAGAAAAAACTCTACAAAAGACTGTGTAGACACAAGCATGGAATAATAAACTCAGTGATCGAAAAAACAAAACGGCTGACATTTGGAGCCACATTAATAGTGTCTCTGGTCGAGGAAAGAGATCTTCTGTTGACGGAATTCAGCCTGTTGAATTCCAATCTTTTCTGTTGAAGAAAGTTGAGTCAGCGAAGAACTCAATCCGAGCCAGAAAAAAACCCATTTATTTAGCTTATGCACAAGAAGGTGGTCTCAGTAGGCTCCAGGATGTGAATGAAGATGAGCTTCTCAAGGCTATTCAGGGGCTTCCAATAAACAGTGTGCGTCTGATTCAATACCCACTTGGCTTTTGAACAAGATTTCAGAAATGATTTTACCTTTCGTAAAAAGTATGGTCAATCAGTCTTTTCCTGAGGGAATTGTTTCAAAGTCTTGGAAATCGGCTCAGGTTACACCAATGTTGAAAAAGCCTAGTCTTGATCACAACATTGCTTCATCCTAAAGACCCATCTCTAATCTGCCTGTTTTGTCCAAGCTCTCAGAAAGGCTTGTTCTCAACAGTCATGAGCTATTTAAATAATTCAAATCTTCTCCCCACCCACCAATCATACTGTCATCATCATTCCACTGAAACGGCTGTCACAAAAGTTTATTCAGACATTCTTGGTGCAGCCGATGAGGGTAAGCTCTCCCTCCTTATACTGTTAGACTTGTCAGCTGCCTTTGACTTAGTTGATCACAGTATTTCGTTAAAACGGCTAGAAAGCACATATGGTTTTGATGGTCTCACACTGGAATGGTTCAAAAATTACTTGAGTGACAGATCCTTCAATGTACGCTGCAGTGGGACAAAATTTGATTTTTTTGACTCTTCAGTGGGTGTCCCACAAGGATCTGTTCTTGGACCATTGTTGTTTTCTCTACACACTGGAGACCTTGAAAGAATAATAACAGGAGTAAGAAAATATGATCACATTACCCCTGTACTCAAGGTGCTTCATTGGCTGAAAATTGATGAAAGGATTGAATATAAAATTGCTTTGCATATGTACAAGTGTTTGTCCAACGAGGGTCCTGCGTACCTGACACGTGACCCAGTTCCAGTTGCTAGTCTGCCGAAAAAACAGAGACTGAGATCGGCTAAGTCAAAGGACGTTGTTCCCAACAAGCACAAGCTTAAATCATTAGGATTAAGAAGGTTCAGCGTCAGCGGACCTAAGTTGTGGAACAACCTGCTTAACAGCTTAAAATCTTCAGGTTCTACAAAATCATTTTGTAGATCTCTGAAGACTTACCTGTTCAATAAATCTCCCTTTATTTTACTAATAATACCGTGTTTCTTTTATATAAAAAAACTATTTTTATTTTATTTACTTATTTAATTCTAT
>OX387258.1:4307469-4328111 GCA_947562095.1 Branchellion lobata | reverse complement strand
TAATTCTATTTTTAATTTTTCCCTCATTTTAATAATGATATGTTTTGAGTGGCCTCGAAACTCTACGGGTTAATGCCACTATAATAATATTCGTGTTTGTATTTGTATTGTATTTTGTGTGTGTGTGTTTCTGTGTTTGTGTGTGTGTTTTTGTGTTTGTGTGTGTTTTTTTGTGTTTGTGTGTTTGTTTGTGTTTGTGTGTTTTTTTGTGTTTGTGTGTGTTTGTTTGTGTTTGTGTGTGTTTGTTTGTGTTTGTGTGTTTGTTTGTGTTTGTGTGTGGTGGAATGTGTAAACAACTAAAACAACATTACAAAATGAAGCAATATTATAAACAGAAACAACAAAAACAACATTAATACCAGCAACAACAAAAAATAACAATACCAACAACAACAGCATCACAAACAATAACAGCAACACCAACAACACCAACAACAACACCAACAACAACAGCAACACCAACAACGCTAACAGCAGCAACACCAACAACAACACCTGCGCAATTGATCTCGTCAGAGTAGTCACCACAGTCATCTGTTCTGTCACACACCTATCATGCCACGTGAACAGCGTCACATGTGTGCACGTATGATAGATTATAATGATAAAAGTAATTATTTATATACTTTCATCAATAATTACATTAACATATACTAACATGAACAACCAAATAAATGCACACACACACACACACACACACACACACACACACACACACACACACACACACACACACACACACACACACACACACACACACACACACACACACACACACACACACACACACACACACACACACACACACACACACACACACACACACACACACACACACACACACACACACACACACACACACACACACACACACACACACACACACACACACACACACACACACACACACACACACACACACACACACACACACACACACACACACACACACACACACACACACACACACACACACACACACACACACACACACACACACACACACACACACACACACACACACACACACACACACACACACACACACACACACACACACACACACACACACACACACACACACACACACACACACACACACACACACACACACACACACACACACACACACACACACACACACACACACACACACACACACACACACACACACACACACACACACACACACACACACACACACACACACACACACACACACACACACACACACACACACACACACACACACACACACACACACCAAAGCCAAGAGGATGCAGTTTCGGTTGGAACAGAGGAAGGAGGCATGTTTGGAGTTGCATTGGGTGTTGTCTGTGGGGGTGGTGGTGGCATGGAAAGTAATATTGTAATTTAATATTATTTATCTTATGAAATAATTATTATTTTTATAATGCAAATGAAAAAAATAAAAAAAAGATAATAACACTCACGACATTCCAACTACACAAAGCCAAACAAAACCACACACAGCCACACACAACCACACACTGTCATATCCAGCCACACACAACCACATCCAGCCACATACAACCACACACAACCGCACAAAACCACACCCAGCCATACACAGCCACACACAACCACACACAACTACACATAACTACACATAACTACACACAGCCACACACAACCACCTACTGCAATCCACCTCATCCACTCCTCGCGCACAATGCTTCACTCCATCACACTTCTGCGCGTACACGTAACAGCTGCTTATCTCAGCTGTTACTTTAGCTGCTTCCCCAGCTGTTCCCCCAGCAGCTGGCGAGCAACTGTAAGTGTTGTTAGCACAGCCGTCTGTATGGAGGTGTAGCTGGTGGTTACGGTGGTATTGGATTTTGATGAGACTTGGATTGATGAATGAAAAAATGAATGATTGAATGTATAAATAAACAATTTATTAAATGCATTAAAAAAAAGTAAATAAATAAATAAATAGTTGATTGAGTAAATAAATAAATGGTAATTATAATTAATTAGTTATGAAACTTCCTCACGGCACGCCATTTCGTCTGCGCCATACACAGGACAGTGCCACACTGAGTCACACCTACGTGGCCGTGACGTCATCAATACACCATGAGTCATCAACCCATCAAAATTATTATGATTACTATGATTATTATTATTATTATTATTATTATTATCACTGAAAATAATAATATTACTACTTTTATTAACAATAATGAGGTGATAGTAATAATAAAAATTATTATTATTGAAAATAATAATACTAATACTACTACTAAAAATAATATAAAAAATAATAATAATTAATATTACTATTTCATGGCCCTGACCTGTTGGCTGGAAAGTAGCAATCATCCTCCTCCCCACACCTCAACTGCCCCTCCACGCACTCCCCTATGACGTCAGATGATGATGATGATGAGAATAATAATAATGATAATAATAATGATATAAATAATAATAATAATGATAATGATGATAATGATGATAATAATAATAATAATAATAATAATAATAATAATAATAATAATAATAATAATAATAATAATAATAATAATAATCATAATCATAATAATAATAATCATAATAATAATAATAATAATAATAATAATAATAATAATAATAATAATAATAATAATAATAATAATAAGGATAATAATGATAACAGCAACAACAATAAAAATAAAAATAAAAATAATAATGATAATAATAATAACAACAATAAAAATAAAAATAATAATAAAAATGATGATAATAATATTAATAATAATAACAATAATAATAATAATAATAATAATAATAATAATAATAACAATAATAATAAAATTAATGATAATAGTATTAGCATTTATACTACTAATGATAAATGAAGGGAAATAACAATATAACAACGAAACTAATAATGAGATGGACAATATAAAAAATAGTTTGGAATCATCCGAGGTTGATAAAAGTGAAAAGGAGAAAAGTAACATGGGTGACCTTTTTGTTGGTAGTGGACGAGGAAGGGGGTGGTGGAAAGGAGTTGTTGATGGATACGCATGATTGCCTGCTTGCCTGGAGTCTCGACACGCATGGGTGAATCAGCATTACTCAAAAGGTGCTTTTGAACATCTGAGCTGGAAGGGTGGTGGTGAGGTGGTGGTGGAAGGAGAGTGGTGGAAGGGTGGTGGTGGAAGGGTGGTGGTGGAAGGGTGTTGGTGGAAGGGTGATGGTGGAAGGGTGGTGGTGGAAGGGTGGTGATGGTTGTGGTGGAAGGGTGGTGGTGGAAGGGTGGTGATGGTTGTGGTGGAAGGGTGGTGATGGTGAGGTAGTGGTGGTGATGGTGAGGTGGTGGTAGTGAGGTGGTAGGAGGGTAGTGGTGGAAGGATGGTGGTGGTGAGATGGTGGAAGGGTGATGGCAGTGAGGTGGTGGGGTGAAGAGCTGGAAGGGTGGTGGTGGTGGTGGAAGGGTGGTGGGGGGTGTCAAAAAGATTTTAAAAACTGGAAAATAATATTTGTTGAAAAAATTATGATGTTATAAATATTATAATTTTATGAATATTACAACTTTATGAATATTATTTGTTATAATCAATTCAAAAAGTATTTTTATGAATATTAAAAAATTATGACGTTAAAAAGTGAAAAAAAATTATTTGGCCACGAATAGAGAATGATTGAAGTGTGCTGATGGCTGACTCAAGGAGGTAGAGGAAGGGTTCTGTAGAGGAGGAGTGATCGTAAAACCTGATGACCAGTCCTTTGTAGCTCGTGGCCCCCTCCTTCTGACCTCCTTTTGACTCAGCCCTGATGACTGCCACAGACTCATCTGCTTTAAAAATCTTCAGCATCCTTCCACTCTTTTCCTGGTGCAAGATCTCACTTTTGAAAAAGTTTGAGTGCTTTCCACTCTTTTCCAAAGGGCCTCTTTGACCTTCTTGAGCTTTTTCCTCTTTTCCAGACACCCTTCGAAGGGAACTGAAGTCGAGCCACAAAACGAGGCTCTTGTTGGAAGTTGCCTGGAAGCAGTAGTCACAGAAAGGAGCACTGCCAACCGTTGAAACCACCCCACTGACGTTGCCGTAAGTGAAGCTGCATTCTGTTGAAGGGTTTGTGTAGCCTCATGACGGTTTTTAGTGGAAATTTTTGAACTATGTTTGGTTTTCAAAAGCTGCGTATGTTGTTTTGGCTGTTTGGTCTTGAATTGAATGGATAACCTTATTAAAGACTCATGCAAAGTAAGTTACCTTTTGAAGGAACAGCTGTCCCAATCAAATTCAAAAAATCTTCAAAAAAATTAGTAATGAAGTAGAATGGGATCAGTTTTGATAAAATTCATTCAGTTTATTTATATGTTGAAAATAAATTGTTGAACAAAGTTTTAATATGCTAGAGATAGAGAAACAAATTTTAAAACAATTTATTTGAATTCACTCACATATAAGTGTGAAAAAAAGTATTAAAAAATCAGAGATAAATTTCATTTTAATATCATAATTGATGCGAACAGGGAAAAAACAAGATTTTTAAAGTGCTGAGTAATGCATAGCGCCTAACATATTTCATATTTCGGCTTTGAAGTACTAATTTTTTATAACTATTTTTAACAAAGTTATTATCAAATTTAAATTAAATTAATAAAAAATAACTTGAATTTTTATAATCTAATTTAATTGAAATATTTTATAGCCTTAATCATAGTCTAATCTGATCAAATCCTTTGTATAGCGCTTATTAACAATGTTCAAGAGCACTCTACTACGAACTGTTAAAAAAAAATTAAGGGCATCACGAAACGAAAGTAGAGAAGTAATAGAGGTATAATTAGAATTCAATAAAAAGGAAAAGTGCATATTTTTCTTTGTTTTTCCGTTCTCGCGAAAGCGTGTATGGCCGTTACTTCAATTTTCTTTATTTAAACTGTTTTTATTAACTATTTAAAATTCAAAGTTTCAAATATTAGTTATAAATAATTCAATTTTGCCGATTACGGAGATTTTGAAAGGATTTTAAAGAGATTGCCGAATCCGCCACTTTCTCGTTTGAAATACAGACATTGCGGTCAAATCGTCAACCTACGCCTTCATGAATATTGTTTGCCAAATTACTCAACAAGAAAGTAAACAAGTGTTGAAAAGCATTGCAAAACTTTGTGGTATCCTGACGGACTTGTGAATTAAAAAAATGGCTGAAGAAAAAGACATTGCTGTAAAATCGTCAACCAATCGGCTACAAGAATACCGTTTGCCAACTTGAAGAAAAAAAGTGAGCGAGTGTTGAAAGCACTGCAAGAAATTGTGGTATCCAGAAAAACTTCCTTGTGAATATGAGAAATGGCTGAGAAGGAAAATAAAGGGAAAGATGAAATAACTTGAAATAACTTTCCAGTAGTAATGTTGTGTGGTTTTAAAATAGGATTCAACTCTCAGATTTTAAGACTCATTCGTTTGATTTAATAGACAATTCTGCTTTTGAATAAATTTGATTCTGTAGTCAGTTTTTGATCTCTTGCAACAGACAATTGACATTTTTTATGACATTCAGTTATTGCTGATTTTAATTTTTTTCCTTCATTTGATTAGAATAAATTAGTTTTTATGACATTCAGTCATTGATTTTTTTTAATTTTGATTTTTTACCATGTTTTGTGCCATTTTCAGCGTTTGTCTGAATTTGCTTCAATAAAGTCTATGAAATAAAAAATTATCATAAGCACTATTGGAAAGTATCCTAAAAAAGAAAGTATAAGTAGATTTCAGTCCTTTTCGGAGAGGCAACTTAAAAGGGTCAGCTAAGTAGGTGAGGGATTATTTTGTATTTTGAACATAAGAGTGCAGATTACGAAAACTGTTCTTGGTTCTAAAAGGCAACCAGTGTAGAAAGATGAAAGTAGGAGTGAGTAAAAAGAATTCATGAGTGCCTGAAAATAAGCGGGCAGCGCTATGAAAAGCTTTGATGAGAGGGTTTAGCGTTGTCTCTGGGAGTCCATAGTGTAGAGTTACAATAGTAAACGTGGGATGAGATAAGCGAGGAAATAATAGTTTGAGGGTTGGATTGTCTAGGAAAAGTTTCAGTTGGGTTACACACTGTTCAAGAGCGCTCTGCTACGAACTGTTCAAACCACAAATTTGAAGAGCGTATGTCTGAACTTGATATAAAAAATAACGGGAGAGTTCCTTAGAAGTGACCCGCAGTAAGAAATTGCAGATTTAGCATAAGCACTATAAGATAATGTTTTAAAAAATGAGAATAAGTAGATCTCAGTTCCTTACGATTATACCGGCCAGATAACTCTGCTACAAACTTTCATTTTTTAATGTACATTATAGCGTTCAAAGGGGTTTTTGAAAAAATAAAAATAAAAATATTGTAAATTAGTATCATTAACATAATTAATTCAATGAAACACGACCCAAAGAATGTTTGATTGAACAAGCAACACAAGGCACGCCTGGTGCTTCCCTTGGGGAGCGAGCACAAACACTGAGTTAACAGAACTTAGAGGCGGAAAAAAGTAAATGATGATGATGATGATGAAAATAATAATAATAAAATGAAAAAATATAATTATAAATAATTAAAAAAATGAAATAATAATAATAATAATAATGAAGAAAAAATGAAATGAAGTAATGATAACAATAAAAAATAAAATGAAATAATAATAATAATAATGAAAGAAAAAAATGAAAACTAAATGAATAATAATAATAAAGAAAAAAAAACGAACACTTCAAGTCAATAACCGCTCAATGTGACTGAAAATGGTGGAAGGCTGAAAGCCGTAGAATATTGAAACAAGTGGACATTTAAGCGGTAGAACACTGAAACAAGTAGAAGAATTGAACTAGTAGACAATTGAAAGGAGAATAACATTAAGGAGTAGGATATTTAACTACTAGATGCTTGAGTTGGTAAACATTTGGAGTAGAAAATTTAAAGTGGATTAACATTTGAACTGGAAGAACATTTAAACTGGTGACAACATTTAACATTTGCAAACTGAGCGCTAGATAAAGCCTTGGATCGGTGAACCTCGAACGTTAAAAGAACGCATGACTGTTTGGAGTTTTTCTCGTTTTAAAACTTGCAAGAAATCAGGTAACATGGATGAAGACTGATTATAGCGACTGGGGTGGTCATGAGGGTAGGCAGTGAAGAAGATGTAGAACACTATAAATGTTGATAAAAAAGACTATAAAAATAAATCGAGGTATAGAAAAATTTAAAAATGAAAAATAAAAAAATTTAGAAATAAGAAAATGCAAAACTTTAAATGATTTCAAACGATCGGACTCAAAATCAAGATTAAGATTTAATTAAGATTAAAAAGCCAAAATAAATCATTTAAAAATTAAAATTGAAAAAAATTTTAAAGCACAGAATTTGATTAAAAGTGAAAGATGATTGAAAGTAGAAAGTGATTAAAAGTGAGATGATTGAAATGTGACTCTATAGGTCCCAAAGCTATTCGGATTAACGCCTTGAAGCTGTTAACAGCTTCTCTCGCTCTTACCGTGCCTATTCGCTTGGTGCCTTGCATGGTTTCGTTGAATTTAATAATAATAATAATAATATTATTATTATTATTATTAACTACCACAATAAAATACAATACAATACAAATACGAGTATTATTATAGTGGCATTAACCCCATAGAATTTTGAGGCCGAGCAAAACGTCTTATTATTAAAACTATAATGAAAAATTGAAAAGAGAATCAAAAAAGTAAAAAAAATGAAAATAAAAATTAATTATTATTAATATATTATTATTAATATTAATATTATTATTATTATTATTATTATTATTATTATTATTATTATTATTATTATTATTATTATTATTATTATTATTATTATTATTATTATTATTATTATTATTATTATTATTATTATTATTATTATCATTATTATTGTACTGTGTTAAATGAAATAATTTGTTTATAGCAAATTAAGTTGCTCAATAAGAATATTCATTTAATGGATAATCAGTGGATAATTAATTAATCAATCGACCAATCAATTAAGAACATTGAACCGGTTTCCTTCATTTAATCTTTTATCGGTTGCATGAAGTTTCAAAGAGTTGACGGGGTGAATGTGGTGGTGGTGGTGGTTGGAGTAGTGGGGGTGGAGGTAAAAATAGTGGTGGTGGTAGGGGCAGAGGTGGTGGTGGGAGCAGTTGGACAAAAAGGTTTGAATGCGTGAGCTGGTTTGGTAGCAATTTTTGGTATATTTTTTTGATTAATAATATTTCTATTATTATTTTTATTATTATTATTATTATTATTATTATTATTATTATTATATTTATTATTATTAGTGGTAGTAGTAGTAGTAGTAGTAGTAGTAGTAGTAGTAGTAGTAGTAGTAGTAGTAGTAGTAGTAGTAGTAGTAGTAGTAGTAGTAGTAGTAGTAGTAGTAATATTCCTAATAATATTATTAGTATTATTATCCATATTCAAAATATTATTCATATTATTCATATTATTATTAATTATGTGAATGACAGCAAGGGATTGTTGCGGCAGAACCACTTGAACCTTCGAAGCTCTGACTGTGGAAGAAGTCGGTAGTGATATTGTTGGCGTTGTTGTTGTTGATGATGATGATGATGATGATGATGATGATGATGATGATATGATTGGTGGTGATAATGATGATATGATTGGTGGTGATAATGATGATGATTTTGTTGTTAATGAAGATAGTTTTGTTGTGGTTAGTGACGTCGAATCGGCAGTTGTTGTTGATGGTTGTGACGTCAAATCAGTAGTTGTTGTTGTTGTTGATAGTTGTGACGTCAAATCAGTAGTTGTTGATGGTTGTGACGTCAAATCAGTAGTTGTTGTTTTTGATGCTTGTGACAATATTGTTGTCGTTGCTTTTACCCGAAAATTTTTTTGTGTTGTTGTGACGTCAGTTTTACCCCTATTATTTTTAGTGGTGGTAGTATTAGTATTAGTATTATTATTAGTAGTAGCAGTAGTGGCAGTATTAGTATTAGTATTAGTAGTAGTAGTAGTAGAAGTAGTAGTGGCAGTATTAGTATTAGCATTATTATTAGTAGTAGTAGCAGTAGTGGCAGTATTATTACTATTAGTAGTAGTGGCAGTAGTAGTAGTTGTAGTAGTAGTAGTAGTAGTAGTAGTAGTAGGAGTAGTATTAGTATTAGTAGTAGTAGTAGTAGTAGGAGTAGTAGTAGTAGCAGCAGTAATAGTAGTAGGAACAGTAGTGGTAGGGGTAATAGTAGTAGTAATGGAAGCATTATTAGTGTTAATAGCAGCAGTAGTAACAAGAATATAAGTGGAACTAGTATTGGTAATTGAATAAGCAGCAGCTTGAAAGGAGCAAAAAGCTTTTTTCCCGCCAACATGCCCCTCATAAAAGCTCAATCCAGGTGCGAGTGGAGTTGTGTCAAAAACCGCTGTTAAACTATTTTTAGCAGCTGTTGGAGTATTTTTAGCAGCTGTTGAGTTATTGTTAATAGCAGCTGCTGAATCGTTGTTGATAACAGCTGGGAAGGTGTGTTTGATTGATTGCTTCAGAATGCTCTTGTCTGGAGTGGAGATGTTAGCCTGTAGAGAGAGAGAGAGAGGGATGGATGGATAGATGGAAGAAAATAATGAAAGATGAATGAGTGAACAATGAATGAATGAATGGATGAATGAAGAAATGGATGGATGAATGGATGGATTAACGAATGGAAAAAAGCTATTAATAAAAGAATGAATGAATGAATGAGAAAGAAAAAAAAACTTATTTCAAACGTCTTTATTATCCACAGACTGCATCTCCAGGGCGTTTTTGACACCTCGGTTGCCATGGAGAGAGTTGGTGATGTCATGTGGAAGGTGGATGGTGTGATGGGTGCTGTCAAGAGGTGTCTGGGCGTTGTCAAGAAGAAGGTCAGTGGGTTGGTGCTTGTAGCTATGGTTGCTGTAGTCGCTCTCAGTCTCACTCATTCCACCCCGCAGTGCCTTCTTTATTTTGTACTCTCTGTGGTGGTGGTGGTGGTAATGGTGATGATGGTGACAGTGGCGGTGGTGGTTACACTGGTGGTGGTAGTTATAATGGCGGTGGTGGTGAGAGGTTGTGGGGGTCATTGAGGCCTTTTTAGTGAGAGGTTGTGGTGATGGTTGTAGTGGTGGTGATGGTTGTGGTGGATGTTGAAGATGTTGGAGTTTTGGTTTTCAAAAAAAAACAATTTTAAGCGCTTCTGAGAAAACCAAGTTTTCGAACTGTGCGCTATATAAAACTGTACATTCATTTATTCATTCATACAACACAATTAAATAATGATATTTCTGGTGATACTTCTAATAATAATTCTGATGGAAACTCTGACAAAAATACTGACCTATAGGAGGGCAGATTTCCGAAAGAGATGACCCTATTGGCCTCATTGTTCTTGATGTAGGCTCCCACAGAGGAATGTGATTGGTTGTTGAGGTGGCGAAGCAACAGCTGTTTTTTGCTCATGGCTGGTCCTCTGCGTCTGATTGATGGATGGGAACATGAATGAAAGCATGATGAATGGTGGGATGGAGGGATGAATTGGTGGTAGGATGGAGGGATGAATGTATGATGAATAATAGGAAAAAAAAATGAATGCATGATGAATGATGGGATGAAGGGATAAATGCATGATGAATGGTGGGATGGAAGGATATATGCATGATGAATGGTGGGATGGAGGAATGGATGCATGATGAATGGTGGGATGGAGGGATGGATGCATGATGAATGGTGGGATGGAGGGATGGATGCATGATGAACGGTGGGATGAAGGAATGAATTGGTGGTGGAATGGAGGGATGGATGCATGATGAACGGTGGAATGAAGGAATGAATTGGTGGTGGGATAGAGGGATGGATACATGATGAACGGTGGAATGAAGGAATGAATTGGTGGTGGGATAGAGGGATGGATGCATGATGAATGGTGGAATGTAGGAATGAATTGGTGGTGGGATGGAAGGATATATGCATGATGAATGGTAGGATTGAAAAATTAATTCATGAATGCATGATGAATGGGTGGATGGAAGGATATATGCATGATGAATGGTGGGATGGAGGGATGGAAGGATGAATGCATGATGAATGGTGGGATGGAGGGATGGATGCTTGATGAACGGTTGGATGAAAAGACGTATTGGTGGTGGGATGGAGGAATAAATTCATGATGAATGTGTGGAAAGAAGGATGAATGCATGATGAATCCTGGGATGGAAAGATGAATGCATGATGAATGGTGGGATGAAGGAATAGAAGCATGATGAACGGTGGGATGAAAAGATGAATTGGTGGTGGGATGGAGGGATGGATGCATGATGAATGGTGAGATGAAGGGATAAATTGGCGGTGGGATGGAAGAATGAATGCATGATGAATGTGTGGAAGGAAGGATGAATGCATGATGAATGATGGGATGGAAGGATGAATGCATGATGAACGATGGGATAAAAAGATGGATGCATGATGAACGGTGGGATGAGGAGAAGAATTGGTGGTGGGATAGAGGGATGGATGCATGATGAATGGTGGGATTAAGAGATGAATTGGTGGTGGGATGGAAAGATGAATGCAAGATGAATGGGTGGATGGATGGATATATGCATGATGAATGGTGGGATGGAGGGATGGATGCATGATAAATGATGGGATGGAAGGATGAATGGTGCATAGATGGAAGAATGGATGAATGAATGATGGATGAATAAAAGGGTGAATGATGGATGAGTGGAGGGATGAATGATGGATGAGTGGAGGGTGAATGATGGATGAGTGGAAGAATGAATGATGGATGAGTGGAGGGTGAATGATGGATGAATGGAGGAGTGAATGATGGATGAGTGGAAGAATGAATGATGGATGAGTAGAGGAGTGAATGATGGATGAGTGGAGGGTGAATGATGGATAAGTGGAGGGATGAATGATGGATGAGTGGAGGGTGAATGATGGATGAGTGGAGAGGTGAATGATGGATGAGTGAAGAGTGAATGATGGATGAGTGGAGGGTGAATGATGGATGAGTGGAGGGTGAATGATGGATGAGTGGAGGGTGAATGATGGATGAGTGGAGGGTGAATGATGGATGAGTGGAGGGTGAATGATAGATGAGTGGAGGGTGAATGATGGATGAGTGGAGGGTGAATGATGGATGAGTGGAGGGATGAATGATGGATGAGTGGAGGGATGAATGATGGATGAGTGGAGGAGTGAATGATGGATGAGTGGAGGGTGAATGATGGATGAGTGGAAGGGTGAATGATGGTTGAGTGGAGGGGTGAATGATGGATGAGTGGAGGGTGAAGGATGGATGAGTGGAGAAGTGAATGATGGATGAGTGGAGGAGTGAATGATGGATGAGTGGAGGGTGAATGATGGATGAGTGGAGGGATGAATGATGGATGAGTGGAGGATGAATGATGGATGAGTGGAAGGATGAATGATGGATGAGTGGAGAGTGAATGATAAATAAATGGAGGGGTGAATGATGGTTGAGTGGAGGATGAATGATGGATGAGTGGAAGGATGAATGATGGATGAGTGGAGGAGTGAATGATGGATGAGTGGAGGGTGAATGATGGATGAGTGGAGGGTGAATGATGGATGAGTGGAGGGTGAATGATGGATGAGTGGAAGGATGAATGATGGATGAGTGGAGAGTGAATGATGGATAAATGGAGGGGTGAATGATGGTTGAGTGGAGGAGTGAATGATGAATGAGTGGAGGGTGAATGATGGATGAGTGGAAGGGTGAATGATGGTTGAGTGGAGAGGTGAATGATGGATGAGTGGAGGGTGAAGGATGGATGAGTGGAGAAGTGAATGATGGATGAGTGGAGGAGTGAATGATGGATGAGTGGAGGGTGAATGATGGATGAGTGGAGGGATGAATGATGGATGAGTGGAGGATGAATGATGGATGAGTGGAAGGATGAATGATGGATGAGTGGAGAGTGAATGATAAATAAATGGAGGGGTGAATGATGGTTGAGTGGAGGATGAATGATGGATGAGTGGAAGGATGAATGATGGATGAGTGGAGGAGTGAATGATGGATGAGTGGAGGGTGAATGATGGATGAGTGGAGGGTGAATGATGGATGAGTGGAGGGTGAATGATGGATGAGTGGAAGGATGAATGATGGATGAGTGGAGAGTGAATGATGGATAAATGGAGGGGTGAATGATGGTTGAGTGGAGGAGTGAATGATGAATGAGTGGAAGGATGAATGATGGATGAGTGGAGGGTGAATGATGGATGAGTGGAGGGTGAATGATGGATGAGTGGAGGGTGAATGATGGATGAGTGGAGGGTGAATGATGGATGAGTGGAGGATGAATGATGGATGAGTGGAGGAGTGAATGATGGATGAGTGGAGGGTGAATGATGGATGAGTGGAGGGGTGACTGATGGATGAGTGGAAGGATGAATGATGGATGAGTGGAGGAGTGAATGATGGATGAGTGGAGGGTGAATGATGGATGAGTGGAGGGTGAATGATGGATGAGTGGAGGGTAAATGATGGATGAGTGGAAGGGTGAATGATGGATGAGTGGAGGGTGAATGATGGATGAGTGTAGAGGTGAATGATGGATGAAACCAATCAAAAAAACTGAAAAAAATCAATATGAACATGAATATTTGAAAAATATACATATGGTTAATTTGAAAAATAGCGCAGAAAAATGTATGCGGCGCAGTGTGAAAAAATGTTGCGCTATATAATCTCGCATAGAACTCATGTTGCGCAGTGTAGAAACAGCGTCAACCTGTAGCACTTGAGGCACAAGACCAGCACCAGCAGCGAAGCAGCCACCATGCACGCCACTGCCAACAATAAACACAATAAATTCCCCTCTCTGCCACACTGCAACAGGCTCTTTGGTGTGTTGTTTTCTGTGTTTGTTGTGTTGTTGTTTTTTGTATTTGCTGTGTTGTTTGCTGTCCTTGTTGTGTTTTTGTCTGTTTTTGCTGTGCTGTTGTTTGTCTTTGTGTTGTCATCTGTGTTTGTTGTATCATCTTTTTTTGTGGCAATCCCTGTTAGAGTGGGGAAAAGAATGCAGTTTGAAATAATTAAAATGAATTTGGATTTTTAACTTAGAGAAGCACGGAAAAAAATGAAAATATTTAAAAGGAAACTCAAGTTAGCAGCTTGAAAAGGCTTTAAAATGACCTTCTGGCTTGATCTGAGAAAACTTTTTTATGGCAACACTCAAATTGTATTTCTGTATGTTTTTATGATTGTATGCCTGTATGTCTTTGTGTTTGTATGCTTCTTTTTTTTTGTAGTTGTCTGTTTCTGTATCTTTGTAGCCTTCTGTTTTTTTGTCTTTGTAATTGTAAACATCTTTGTCTGTGTAGTCATTTGTTTGTGTGTTTGTGTATGTTTCTGTTTGTGTTCTTTCATACTCATCTGGCTCTGGTGGGATGGTTGTTTTGTGGTGTTTTTTTTTAATTTTTTTCATTCTTTTTGTTGATTGTATTTGATTTGAAAAATTCTCATCAAAACGCCCTCTTATTCCTTTTCTCCTACCACTTGTAAGACTTTCCATTTCAGTTTTGTTTCTTTTTTTTGAATAATTTTTCTGAAAACTCAATTCTTTTTTTTTCATTTTATTTTTCCTCATCTTTTTTGTTTTACCTGACCCAGGGGTGGATGTTATGACACTTGCATGAGTTTGAAATGTTGTGTGACCAGATAAATGCTGACTTGCTGAATCATTCCCAAAGAAAAAAATCTTTTTGTTGTTAGTATTGTAAGGTTTTTCGATTTTGTTGGCAGTGGCGGTGCTGCCAGTTTCAACTAAAAAACTCATGGAAATTTTTTTTTTTTGTAAAAGGCCAGGTATCAAGGAAAACGGATTTATTGGCGGTGGAGTTGGTTTGAAATTTAGGTGCAATTGGAGTGGTGTGGCTGCAGATAAGTATTTGATTTTCTTTGATATTCGAGTTGAGGTTGTTGGAGGTTGACTCGACGTGAATGGAGTAGTTAGATAAGACAAAGATGCATTCTGCCTCCTGGACAAGTCAGGTGTTTTGTTGAGTGGCTGGTTCATTATTCCATCGTATATCTCTTTTTCGAACAATCGAGGAACTATAATATCGTTTTTAGTAAGGCTATCATTGCTTTCTGAAATTTAATTAAATTTAAAAATGAAGAATAAAAAAATAAATATTTAAAATTTTAAAGCTGACTGAAAAATCTGATAAATTAATTCTTAGTGAATTATTTGGATAATATTAACTTTAAAACCGCGTAAATCTCAGTTCATAAAACTGAGTCAAAACATACTTTCAAAGTTTGCGATGGAAACGCATAACAAAGGAACGAGCAAAACTTTGATATGAAAGTTAAACATTTTCGTAAATTTTTTAAAAACTTAGTTTAGAAAAAGTTTCCATACAATGTTAACTACTATTGCAATCTAAAGAAAAGCTAAAATAATTGAAAATCACGTAGTGATCATAGTAACACCGAGCATGGATACACATCGGTGTATCTACTAGAAAATCAAATAAACGCAAATTTAGTTTTTTTTACGGAAGTTTTAAAATATTAATAAACAGTTTTCTACTGAATATCCAAAAAAAATTTTTATCTTTTGTTGTCCAAAGCATGAAAGCATTTTGTGATTTTTTACACAGAGATGTTTTTCTTGTTTTTGGAAATTTCCTTCAATTAAAAAAAATTAATATTTTATTACTTTTTTTGTTTAAACAGTTTTTAGACTACGCATGTTGCACAATGGATAGCAAACCCGCTTTAAAAGCGTGAGGCTTCGATTACCGGCTAAGCTCAAGTTTGAGTTGTAAAAAGCGGTAACTCAAGTAAAGAACAGACGCCGTGCTAGAGTGGCTTAGTCACCTAGCTGTGCCTCAGTTGCTTGTCTTGGGACTTTTATTCGTTTTTCTTGGAGCATGGTTAAAACCTATAAATAAGTATAAACCTCCAATAGTCTATATTCTTAATGCCACTAGCCTCGTCAAACCTCATGGACTTGAAAGCCTCAGATGTGATGTTCTTCAACTACGGCCTGACATCGTCATCGTCACCGAGTCATGGCTCAAATCACATCACTCGGATAGACTCATTTCTATTGACGGTTATTCTAGCTTCAGGAAAGATAGGGTTAAGAAGAGGGGATGGCGTATTAATTTATATAAAATCTAATATAACAGCTTATGTATTTGAAGCTGTAAATAAGGATAATATAGATGCACTTGAAACTCTTATTGTCAAGTGCACCTTCAACAATATTGAACATTTTATTTGTGGGTTATATCATCCACCCAAACCATCATATTCAGAAGCTCGTTTAATAAGTCTGAGATAATATCTCTAATTTTATGTTAGATAATAATAATAGGTTTATTTTAGGTGGTGACTTCAATTCATTGTCACATAATAGTCTTATTCAAACTGGTCTTCAATCAATTTATTATGGACCAACTCGTAAAGGAAATAATCTTGATAGGTTATATGGTATCAATATAGATCCTAAGTTATTCAACCCTAATACTTACGTTTCCCATATCAAGACCCACCATCTTGGTGTTATTGCCTTGCCTCTTAACAAAGCCCCATCTCATAACAATATTACACATTCGATTCACAACTACCGCCGTCGACATCCCAACCAACATAAGGCATGTCTCGATTACTTATCATCAAGCTCCTTCAACCTAACAATACAATACAATACGAACACGAATATTATTATAGTGGCATTAACCCCGTAGAGTTTCGAGGCCACTCAAAACATCTGATTATTAAAACTATTGTGAAAAATTAAAGATAGAATAAAAAAAGTAAATAAATGAAAATGAAAATAAATTATTTCTAAAAAGAACAGTATTATTATTATGATGGAGAAAATGATTTATTGAACAGGTAAGTCTTCAGAGATCTACAAAATGATTTTGTTGAACTTGAAGATTTTAAGCTGTTAGGAAGGTTGTTCCACAACTTAGGTCCGCTGACGCTGAACCTTTTTAACCTTAATGATTTTAGCTTGTGCTTGTTGGGAACAACGTTCTTTGACTCAGCCGATCTCAGTCTCTGTTTTTCCGGCAGATTAGCAACTGGAACTAGGTCACGTGTCAGATACGCAGGACCCTCGTTGGACAAGCACTTATACATCTTCAGAGCAATTTTATACTCAATCCTTTCATCAATTTTCGGCCAGTGAAGCTCCTTGAGTACAGGGGTAATGTGATCATATTTTCTTACTCCTGTAATGAGCCTGGCTGTTGTATTGATTATGGATTGAATACTCTGCGTTGCTACCTTAGGTAAGCTGACTAAAGCCATGTTGCCATAGTCATTACGACTTAAAACTAAGGCCGATGCAAGTGTCTTCAAGGAGTCCATTGTCAAACATCCCTTGATGGATCTTATTTGACGCAGAGAGGTAAAACACATCTGTATTGTTTTTGATATCTGCGTTGACATCGTGAGGTCTCTATCCATGGATATTCCCAAGTTCCTTACAGATTTTGATGGAAAGATGTTGCTTTCTAATACACGGACAGAATAGTTCGGAATATTTTTCAGATTCCGACGAGAAGAGAACCAGATCACCTCAGTCTTCTCACTGTTGAATTTGAGACAATTGGCTCGCATCCAAGATGCGATTTCATCTACACACTCAGACACTTTCATCTGCAATTCTTCTGTGCCTTCATTATTGCAGTGGCCATATATTTGAGTGTCATCGGCATATTGATGAAATCCCAGCTTGTATTTCAAAACTATTCTTTCAAGGTCTCCAGTGTATAGAGAAAACAACAATGGTCCAAGAACAGATCCTTGTGGGACACCCACTGAAGAGTCAACAAATTCCGATTTTGTCCCACTGCAGCGTACATTGAAGGATCTGTCACTCAAGTAATTTTTGAACCATTCCAGTGTGAGACCATCAAAACCATATGTGCTTCCTAGCCGTTTTAACAAAATACTGTGATCAATTAAGTCAAAGGCAGCTGACAAGTCTAAGAGTATAAGGAGGGAGAGCTTACCATCATCGGCTGCACCAAGAATGTCTGAATAAACTTTTGTGACAGCCGTTTCAGTGGAATGATGATGACAGTATGATTGGTGGGTGGGGAGAAGATTTGAATTATTTAAATAGCTCATGACTCTGTTGAGAACAAGCCTTTCTGAGAGCTTGGACAAAACATGCGGATTAGAGAGGGGTCTGTAGGATGAAACAACGTTGTGATCAAGACTAGGCTTTTTCAACAGGGATGTAATCTGAGCCGCTTTTCAAGACTTTGGGAAAATTCCCTCAGAAAAAGACTGATTGACCATACTTTTTACAAAAGGTAAAATCATTCCTGAAATCTTTTTCAAAAGCCAAGTGGGTATTGGATCAGACGCACACTGTTTGTTGGGAAGTCTCTGAATAGCCTTGAGTAGCTCATCCTCATCCACATCCTGGAGCCTACTGTGACCACCTTCTTGTGTATGAGCTAGATAAATGGGTTTTTCTCTGGCTCGGATTGAGTTTCTCGCTGACTCAACTTTCTTCAACAGAAAAGATTGGAATTCAACAGGCTGAATTTCGTCAACAGAATATCTCTTTCCTCAACCAGAGACACTCTTAATGTGGCTCCAAATGTTAGCCGTTTTGTTTTTTGGATCACTGAGTTTATTATTCCAGTAATCTCTATGCTTGTGTCTACACAGTCTTTTGTAAAGTTTCTTCTGACCCATCCATGCGGCAAAATCATTCTCACTCTTGGTCCTCATGTAGATCCTTTCTAAACTCCTTTTCAGACATTTCGAAGTACGACACTCCCGATCAAACCATCGATCAGAAGGTATTTCATGTATTCTAACAGTCTTAAAGGAAATCATTTTGTCAAGGATCCACACATAAGCTATCAGCACCACACACTATTAATTGTGAGAGTGGTCGATGGGTTATGGCTTAACTGTCGAGCGCCCATATAGTGAATTTACTACTACTACTACTACGCTATCAATTGTATCCCATCTTCCACTGTATATTATATTCTTAATAAAAGTTGCCCTAAAGGAACAGGATCTGATGGTCTTCCAGGCTGGTTTCTCAAACTTATTTTTCCTGCAATCTGTGAGCCTCTGTCGACCATCTACAACAACTGCATCAAGCAGGCATTTTTTCCAGCTCAGTGGAAACATAGTATTATTTACCCTATTAAAAAAATAAATAATCCTACCCAACCCTATCAATATCGCCTCATTTCCATTACCCCTATTATTTCTCGAATACTTGAAAAATACATAGTTAAAGACCATATCTACCCTTGTTTAACTAACCCCCTCATCAAGTCTAGATTTGATGGCCAATTTGCCTTCAGGCCAACTGGCTCACCCACTTCAGCCATAATTTATCTCACTTCTGTTATAAACTCTCTTTTAACTTCCAACAAGTTTGTACGTCTTATTGCTCTAGATTTCTCTAAGGCATTCGACACTCTCAATCATTCGACACTCAATCATTCTACTCTCATCACTAATATGACCTCATTACAACTTGATGATAGTATTCGTAATTTACTCATTTCATTTTTTTAAATAGAACACATTCTACAAAATTTCTCAACAGAACATCTAGTGCCTTATCTATTAATTCTAGCGTGGTTCAAGGTTCTGTATTGGGTCCATCATCTTTTATTATTAATGCATCTTCTCTTAAACCTGTACATCCCCTCAATAAAATGATCAAGTTTGCTGATGACACTTATCTCGTCATTCCATCATCTAATAGGAATTCCTTGCAATTAGAATTAGACTCTTTATCTGAATGGGCTAAATTAAGTAATCTTTCTCTTAACCTCAAAAAATCTTATGAATTAATTATACATAATAATTATAATAAAATAACACCCCCTAGTCTTCATCCATCTCTCCAACGAACTTCTTCCCTCACTATCCTGGGAGGCTCATTCACTGAAACTCTCAACATCACACCTCACATTGACAATATTATTACTAAATGCTACCAAACGTTTCATGCGCCTAAAATATTCAAAGCTCATGAACTTTATGGTCCTAAATCATATGATCTAACAGAATCTTTAATTATATCTCGCATAAAATATGCAGCACCTTCATGGTGTGGATTTGCCAATAATTAACATATAAAACAACTCCAATCTTTACTTAATAAACTTATGAGGCTTAACTACCTTACTCCTAACTATCCTAAAATAAAAGCAATATTTTCATCTCTTGATGAATGCTTGTTCTCAAGTTACCAATAACCCGCACCATGTACTCCATCAGATCCTCCCACCTGTCAAGTCTACATCCCATGATATGCGAAGACGAACGCACAATTACACCAAAACTATTTACTCCTACCAAGACAAAACATTCCTCCGTCGTCTTCTCAATACTCTATAAGCTCATAATACTCATTGTTCGTCGTTTTTAATTTGAACCTTTTTTTTTGCCGTTTGTTGTAAGTTCAATGCTGACTTTTATGACTGATAAAACGTTCTGTTCTCGTATATTTTAATGTTTTCTTTTTTAGTTCGATTGTTCGCCGTGTTTTTGTAACATTTCCAGCGTATGTCTGGACTTGATTTAATAAAGACTGTGAAAAAAATATTGCTCAAATTGCTTTATTTAAATGTTCAACATCTGGCTAGATTGGATT
>OX387258.1:4295616-4307269 GCA_947562095.1 Branchellion lobata | reverse complement strand
GGGAAGATTTCGGGGGCGTAGAGGAAGACGATGCCGAAGGCACCCGTGATCCCAAACTTGCCTACCATGTTGAAGAGGATGATGGCCCAATGCCACCTCTGTTGGAATCCTTCTTGCTCCCCTTCCTCCTCCTCTGTGAGGTAGTGAGGATTTTTTGGGGGTTTGGTGAGAATTTTGTGGGGGTTGGTGGGGATTTTGTGGGGGTTGGTGGGGATTTTGTGGAGGGATGGTGGAGATATTAAAGGGGTAAATGGGAATTTTGTGAAAGGTTAGTGGGTATTTTGTGAGGGTTGATGGGGATTTTGTGGAGTTTGATGGGGATTTTGTAGGGGTTGATAAGGATTTTGTAGAGGTTGATATGGATTTTGTAGGGGTTGATATGAATTTTGTAGAGGTTGATGAGGATTTTGGGGGGGTTGATGGGAAATTCAAAGGGGTTGGATAGGGATTTTAGGAATGCGGGTTGGTGGAGATTTTGTGAATGGCTGAGGAGGGTTCTAGGGATAGGGGGTTGAGGGGGATTTTGTGGGGGTTGATGAGGGTTTTGTGTGGGGTTGGTGGGGATTTTATGGGGGTTGATAAAGATTTAATGGAGGGTTGGTGAGGATTTTGTAAGGGGGTTGGTGAGGATTTTGTGGGAGGTTGGTGAGGATTTTGTGTGGGGTTGATGGGGATTTTATGGGGGTTGATGGGGATTTTGTGGGGGTTGATTGGGATTTTGTGGGGTGTTGGTGAGAATTTTGTAGGGGTTGGTGGAGATTTTGTGTGGGGTTGATAGAGATTTTGTATGGGTTGGTGGGGATTTTGTGGGAGTTAATGAAGGTTTTGTATGGGTTGGTGAAGATTTTGTGGGGGTTAAAAGGAATTTTGTGGGGGATGATGGGGATTTTGTGGGGGTCGATAGGTATTTTGTGGGGAGTTGATGAGGATTTTGTGGATGTTAATGGGGTTTTTGTTGAGGTTTGGTCGTGATTTTGTGGGGTTTGATGGGGATTTTGTGGGGTTTGATGGGGATTTTGTGGGGTTTGATGGAATTTTGTGGGGGTTGATGGGGATTTTGTGAAGGTTATTGGGGTTTTTGTGGGGGGTTGGTGAGGATGTTGTGGGAGGTTGGTAGGGATTTTGTATTGGGTTGATAGGGATTTGGTGGAGGTTGATAGGGATTTGGTGGGGTGTTGGTGGGGATTTTGGGGGGATTGGTGGGGATTTTGTGAGGTTTGATGTGGAATTTAAGAAGGGTTGATAGAATTTCAGAAATAGTGTGTTGGTGGAGATTTTGTGAAAGGTTGGTGGGGATTTTGTGAAAGGTTGATGGGGATTTTGTGGAAGGTTGGTGGGGATTTTGTGGAGGGTTGATGGGGATTTTGTGGAGGGTTGATGGGGATTTTGTGGAGGGTTGATGGGGATTTTGTGGGGGGTTGGTGGGGATTTTGTGGAGGGTTGATGGGGATTTTGTGGAGGGTTGATGGGGATTTTGTGGAAGGTTGATGGGGATTTTGTGGAGGGTTGATGGGGATTTTGTGGAGGGTTGATGGGGATTTTGTGGAGGGTTGGTGGGGATTTTGTGGGGGGTTGATGGGGATTTTGTTGGGGTTGGTGGGGATTTTGTTGGGGTTGGTGGGGATTTTGTTGGGGTTGGTGGGGATTTTGTGGAGGGTTGATGGGGATTTTGTGGAGGGTTGGTGGGGATTTTGTGGAGGGTTGATGGGGATTTTGTGGGGGGTTGATGGGGATTTTGTTGGGGTTGGTGGGGATTTTGTTGGGGTTGGTGGGGATTTTGTTGGGGTTGGTGGGGATTTTGTGGAGGGTTGATGGGGATTTTGTGGAAAGTTGGTGGGGATTTTGTGGAGGGTTGATGGGGATTTTGTGGGGGTTGATGGAGATTTTGTGAAGGTTAATGGGGCTTTTGTGGGGGTTGATGGGAATTTTGTGGAGGTTTGGCGGGAATTTTGTGAAGAGTCCGCGAGAATTTTGTAGGGGTTGAAAGGGATTTGTGGGGCGTTGAAAGATATTTTCTGAAAGGTTGGTCGTGATTTTGTAGGGGTTGATGGGGATATTGTGGGGGTTGATGGGGATTTTGTGGGGGTTGATGGGGATTTTGTGGGGGTTAATGGGGATTTTGTCAGGGTTAATGGGGATTTTGTGGGGGTTGATGGGGATTTTGTGGGGGTTAATGGGGATTTTGTGGGGGTTGATGGGGATTTTGTGGGGGGTTGATGAGGATATTGTGGGGGTTAATGGGGATTTTGTGGGGGTTGATGGGGATTTTGTGGGGGTTGATGAAGATATTGGGGGGGTTGATGAGGATATTGTGGGGGTTGATGGGGATTTTGTGGGGGTTGATGAGGATATTGTGGGGGTTGATGAGGATATTGTGGGGGTTGATGAGGATATTGTGGGGGTTGATGAGGATATTGTGGGGGTTGATGGGGATTTTGTGGGGGTTGATGGGGATTTTGTGGGGGTTGATGAGGATATTGTGGGGGTTAATGGGGATTTTGTGGGGGTTGATGGGGATTTTGTGGAGGTTGATGGGGATTTTGTGGAAGGTTATTGGGGCTTTTGTGGGGGGTTGGTTGGGATTTTGTATTGGGTTGATAGGGCTTTGGTGGGGGTTGATAGGGATTTGGTGGGGTGTTGGTGGGGATTTTTTGGGGGGGAGGGGTTGGTGGGGATTTTGTGGGGTTTGATGTGAAATTTAAGAGGGGTTGATAGAAATTTTAGAAATAGTGTGTTGGTGGAGATTTTGTGGGAGGTTGAGGGGGATTTTGTTGGGGTTGGTGGGGATTTTGTGTGTGGTTGATGGGGATTTTCTGGAGGTTGATGGGGATTTTTTGGAGGTTGGTGGGTAATGATGAAAACTTTAAGGAAGGTTATTGGAGATTTTGTAGGAGTTGATGGGGATTATGTAGGGGTTGATAGGGATTTTGTGGGAGTTGATGGGGATTATGTAGGGGTTGATAGGGATTTTGTGGGAGTTGATGGGGATTATGTAGGGGTTGATAGGGATTTTGTGGAGGGCTGATAAGGATTTTGTGGAGGGTTGATGGGGATTTTGTGGAGGTTGATGAGGATTTTGTGGGAGATTGATGGGGATTTTAAAAGATTGATAAAGATTTTTGGGTTGGTTGGGAATCAGTAAAGGTTAAGGGGTATTTTGTGGGTGGTTGATGTGGTCTTTGTGGTGGGTTAGTGGGGATTTTGTGGGTGTTAATAAGAATTTTGTGGAGGTTTGATGGAAACTTTTGTGGGTGTTCGATGGGGATTTTGTGAGAGATTGATGAGATTTCGTGGGGGGCTGGTGGGGATTTCGTGGGGGGTTGGTGGGGATTTCGTGGGGGGTTGGTGGGGATTTCGTGGGGGGTTGGATGGGATTTCGTGGGGGGTTGGTGGGGATTTCGTGGGGGGTTGGTGGGGATTTCGTGGGGGGTTGGTGGGGATTTTGTGAGAGATTGATGAGATTTCGTGGGGGGTTGGTGGGGATTTCGTGGGGGGTTGGTGGGGATTTCGTGGGGGGTTGGTGGGAATTTCGTGGGGGGTTGGTGGGGATTTCGTGAGAGATTGATGAGATTTCGTGGGGGGTTGGTGGGGATTTTGTGGGGGGTTGGTGGGGATTTCGTGGGGGGTTGGTGGGGATTTCGTGGGGGGTTGGTGGGGATTTCGTGAGAGATTGATGAGATTTCGTGGGGGGTTGGTGGGGATTTCGTGGGGGGTTGGTGGGGATTTCGTGGAGGGTTGGTGGAAATTTCGTGAGAGATTGATGAGATTTCGTGGGGGGTTGGTGGGGATTTCGTGGGGGGTTGGTGGGGATTTCGTGGGGGGTTGGTGGGGATTTTGTGGGGGGTTGGTGGGGATTTCGTGGGGGGTTGGTGGGGATTTTGTGAGAGATTGATGAGATTTCGTGGGGGGTTTGTGGGGATTTCGTGGGGGGTTGGTGGAGATTTCGTGGGGGGTTGGTGGGGATTTCGTGGGGGGTTGGTGGGGATTTCGTGGAGGGTTGGTGGGGATTTCGTGGGGGGTTGGTGGAAATTTTGTGAGAGGTTGATGAGGGTTTTTGGAGGGAGGTTGGCGGGGATTTTGTGGGAAGTTGATGGGGATTTGGAGACGTTTGTGTTGGTGGGGATTTTGTGGGGGTTTATGGGGATTTTAAAGGAGGATTATGGAACTTTTGGGGAGAGAGGGGTTTGATGGGGCTTTCGTAGGGGGTTGATATAAATTTGGAGAAAAGAGTGGTTGGTGGGGATTTTGTGGGGGATTGGTGGAAATTTGGGGGGGGGGGGGTGGTTGGTGCGGATTTTAGGGGAAGGGGGTTGGTGGGGATTTTGGGGGAGATTTTGTGGGTAGTTGATGGAAATTTTGGGAAGAAGAGGGAGTAGATGTGGACTATGTGAGGGGTTGATTAGAATTTTGGGAGAAGAGGTTGGTGGGGATTAGGTGGGGGGTTGGTGGGGCCTTTGCGGGGGGTTTGATGGGAATTTTGTTCGAGGTTGATGGAGATTTTGGGAGAAGAGGGGGTTGATGGGAAGTTTAGGGGGAGTTGATAAAGATTAGGGGGAAAGGGTTGGTGGGGATTTTGTGTGGGGTTGATGGGGATTTTTTGGGGGTTTATGGGGATTTTGGGGGTGGGAGTTGGTGGGGACTTTGTGGGAGGTTGATAGAGATTTGAAGGGTGAGGTTGGCGGGGATTTAGTTGGAGGTTTTGGAGGAAAGGGTTTTGAAAAGAGGAGAAGGTTTGTGGAGGTGGGTGGGTTTGTGGAGGTGGTGGGTTTGTGGCGGTGGGTGGGTTTGTGGAGGTGGGTGGGTTTGTGAAAGTGGGTGGGTTTGTGGAGGTGGGTGGATTTTTGGAAGTGGTTGGGTTTTGTGGTAAACTGGAAAGGTTTGTGAAGGGAAAGAAAGCATTTGTGGAGAAAGACGGAGTAGAGGTTTATGTGGGGGGGGGGGGTTTGAGATGATGAGAAGGGGGGTTTGGGGAGATAGGAAAGGGTGTTTGGGGTGTAAGTTCTAGGGGCAAGGATTGTGAGGGAAAAGTCCAATTGATAACATAAACAACCCAACTAACATCCATACAATTACCGAAACATTCGAAATATTCGCTTACATTCAATCACTCAAACAACTAAACAAGTCCTACATTCATTCACTCAAACAACTAAACAAGTCCTACATTCAATCACTCAAACAACTAAACAAGTCCTACATTCAATCACTCAAACAACTAAACAAGTCCTACATTCAATCACTCAAACAACTAAACAAGTCCTACATTCAATCACTCAAACAACTAAACAAGTCCTACATTCAATCACTCAAACAACTAAACAAGTCCTACATTCAATCACTCAAACAACTAAACAAGTCCTACATTCAATCACTCAAACAACTAAACAAGTCCTACATTCAATCACTCAAACAACTAAACAAGTCCTACATTCAATCACTCAAACAACTAAACAAGTCCTACATTCAATCACTCAAACAACTAAACAAGTCCTACATTCAATCACTCAAACAACTAAACAAGTCCTACATTCAATCACTCAAACAACTAAACAAGTCCTACATTCAATCACTCAAACAACTAAACAAGTCCTACATTCAATCACTCAAACAACTAAACAAGTCCTACATTCAATCACTCAAACAACTAAACAAGTCCTACATTCAATCACTCAAACAACTAAACAAGTCCTACATTCAATCACTCAAACAACTAAACAAGTCCTACATTCAATCACTCAAGCAATTGAACAAGTCCTACATTCAATCACTCAAACAACTAAACAAGTCCTACATTCAATCACTCAAACAACTAAACAAGTCCTACATTCAATCACTCAAACAACTAAACACGTCCTACATTCAATCACTCAAACAACTAAACAAGTCCTACATTCAATCACTCAAACAACTAAACAAGTCCTACATTCAATCACTCAAACAACTAAACAAGTCCTACATTCAATCACTCAAACAACTAAACAAGTCCTACATTCAATCACTCAAGCAATTGAACAAGTCCTACATTCAATCACTCAAGCAATTGAACAAGTCCTACATTCAATCACTCAAACAACTAAACAAGTCCTACATTCAATCACTCAAACAACTAAACAAGTCCTACATTCAATCACTCAAACAACTAAACACGTCCTACATTCAATCACTCAAACAACTAAACAAGTCCTACATTCAATCACTCAAACAACTAAACACGTCCTACATTCAATCACTCAAACAACTAAACAAGTCCTACATTCAATCACTCAAACAACTAAACAAGTCCTACATTCAATCACTCAAACAACTAAACAAGTCCTACATTCAATCACTCAAACAACTAAACAAGTCCTACATTCAATCACTCAAGCAATTGAACAAGTCCTACATTCAATCACTCAAGCAATTGAACAAGTCCTACATTCAATCACTCAAACAACTAAACAAGTCCTACATTCAATCACTCAAACAACTAAACAAGTCCTACATTCAATCACTCAAACAACTAAACAAGTCCTACATTCAATCACTCAAACAACTAAACAAGTCCTACATTCAATCACTCAAACAACTAAACAAGTCCTACATTCAATCACTCAAGCAATTGAACAAGTCCTACATTCAATCACTCAAGCACTTGAACAAGTCCTACATTCAATCACTCAAACAACTAAACAAGTCCTACATTCAATCACTCAAGCAATTGAACAAGTCCTACATTCAATCACTCAAGCAATTGAACAAGTCCTACATTCAATCACTCAAACAACTAAACAAGTCCTACATTCAATCACTCAAACAACTAAACAAGTCCTACATTCAATCACTCAAACAACTAAACAAGTCCTACATTCAATCACTCAAACAACTAAACAAGTCCTACATTCAATCACTCAAACAACTAAACAAGTCCTACATTCAATCACTCAAACAACTAAACAAGTCCTACATTCAATCACTCAAGCAATTGAACAAGTCCTACATTCAATCACTCAAGCAATTGAACAAGTCCTACATTCAATCACTCAAACAACTAAACAAGTCCTACATTCAATCACTCAAACAACTAAACAAGTCCTACATTCAATCACTCAAACAACTAAACACGTCCTACATTCAATCACTCAAACAACTAAACAAGTCCTACATTCAATCACTCAAACAACTAAACACGTCCTACATTCAATTACTCAAACAACTAAACAAGTCCTACATTCAATCACTCAAACAACTAAACAAGTCCTACATTCAATCACTCAAACAACTAAACAAGTCCTACATTCAATCACTCAAACAACTAAACAAGTCCTACATTCAATCACTCAAGAAATTGAACAAGTCCTACATTCAATCACTCAAGCAATTGAACAAGTCCTACATTCAATCACTCAAACAACTAAACAAGTCCTACATTCAATCACTCAAACAACTAAACAAGTCCTACATTCAATCACTCAAACAACTAAACAAGTCCTACATTCAATCACTCAAACAACTAAACAAGTCCTACATTCAATCACTCAAGCAATTGAACAAGTCCTACATTCAATCACTCAAACAACTAAACAAGTCCTACATTCAATCACTCAAACAACTAAACAAGTCCTACATTCAATCACTCAAACAATTGAACAAGTTCATAAACCTCTCTAAAATCACTATCTTCTTACAACCTTCCTTCTCCACCACTCTCTCCTACTACACTTTCCTCCACCACCTCCCCCTTCTCCCCCGCTCCCCCCAACCAGTTTTTCCCTCTACCATTCTTCTCTCCACCACCCTTCAATCCTTCCTCACCACTCTCCCTCTCCCCCACCCACCAAGGTCAGGCCTGTCCAGGTATGCATTGGCCAGCAGACCCAGGCCTGCAATGATCTGATACACGATCAAGGGTTTTCTTCTTCCATACCTGAAAGATGGTGGTGGTAGTTATGGTTGTTGTTGTGATTGTTGTTGTGGTTGTTGTTGTGGTTGTTCTTTGTGTAGTGGTTTTGTTGTGGTGGTTGTTGTTGTGGTGGTTGTTGTTGTGGTGGTTGTTGTTGTGGCAGTTGTTGTAGTCGTTGTCTTTGTAGTGGTTGTTGTGGTTGTTGCTGTTGTAGTTGTTGTTGTTGTGGTTGTTATGGTTGTTGTTGTTGTTGTTGTTGTGGTTGTTGATTTTGTGGTTTAGATAGCTGTGATAGCTGTAAAATTGGTTGTAGTTGTAAATATAGTTGTATCATTTGCTATAAAAAAAAACGAAAAAAAAAAACGTTGAACCAACAACAACCACATCAACATCAACTACAACAACAACCACATCAATTTCAACTACAACAACAACCACATCAACATCAACTACAACAACAACCACATCAACATCAACTACAACAACAACCACATAAACAGGAATAAAATCAACATCAACAAAGAACATCAACACCATCAACAATAAAATCAACCTCAAAAACATCAACAGCAAAATTGAAATCAACAACGACAACAACATCAACAGCAACATTAACATCAAAAACGACAACAACATCAACAGCAACATTAAAATCAACAACGACAACAACATCAACAGCTACAAAAACATCAACAACGACAACAACATCAACAGCTACAACAATATCAACAACGACAAAAACAACATCATCATCCACAACATTATCCAAATCAACAATCAAGACATCAACCTCACCGTTTCAGCACAAAGTAAGACGACGTGTAGGCAGGTATCTCAACCACAGCGTTCAGGAAGCTATGCGATGATTACGTATTCTCATTAAATTATTACGTATTCTCATTAAATTATTATGTATTCTCATTAAATTATTATGTATTCTCATTAAATTATTACGTATTCTCATTAAATTATTATGTATTCTCATTAAATTATTACGTATTCTCATTAAATTATTACGTATTCTCATTAAATTATTACGTATTCTCATTAAATTATTATGTATTCTCATTAAATTATTACGTATTTTCATTAAATTATTATGTATTCTCATTAAATTATTATGTATTCTCATTAAATTATTACGTATTCTCATTAAATTATTACGTATTTTCATTAAATTATTATGTATTCTCATTAAATTATTACGTATTCTCATTAAATTATTACGTATTCTCATTAAATTATTACGTATTCTCATTAAATTATTATGTATTCTCATTAAATTATTACGTATTCTCATTAAATTATTACGTATTCTCATTAAATTATTACGTATTCTCATTAAATTATTATGTATTCTCATTGAATTATTGTGTATTCTCATTAAATTATTACGTATTCTCATTAAATTATTATGTATTCTCATTAAATTATTATGTATTCTCATTAAATTATTATGTATTCTCATTAAATTATTATGTATTCTCATTAAATTATTATGTATTCTCATTAAATTATTATGTATTCTCATTAAATTATTATGTATTCTCATTAAATTATTACGTATTCTCATTAAATTATTACGTATTCTCATTAAATTATTACGTATTCTCATTAAATTATTATGTATTTTCATTAAATTATTATGTATTCTCATTAAATTATTGTGTATTCTCATTAAATTATTGTGTATTCTCATTAAATTATTACGTATTCTCATTAAATTATTACGTATTCTCATTAAATTATTATGTATTCTCATTAAATTATTACGTATTCTCATTAAATTATTACGTATTCTCATTAAATTATTACGTATTCTCATTAAATTATTACGTGTTCTCATTAAATTATTGTGTATTCTCATTAAAGTATTACGTATTCTCATTAAATTATTATGTATTCTCATTAAATTATTACGTATTCTCATCAAATTATTACGTATTTTCATTAAATTATTACGTATTCTCATTAAATTATTGTGTATTCTCATTGAATTATTACGTATTCTCATTAAATTATTACGTATTTTCATTAAATTATTACGTATTCTCATTAAATTATTACGTATTCTCATTAAATTATTACGTATTCTCATCAAATTATTACGTATTCTCATTAAATTATTATGTATTCTCATTAAATTATTACGTATTCTCATTAAATTATTACGTATTCTCATTAAATTATTACGTATTCTCATTAAATTATTACGTATTCTCATTAAATTATTACGTATTCTCATTAAATTATTACGTATTCTCATTAAATTATTACGTATTCTCATTAAATTATTACGTATTCTCATTAAATTATTACGTATTCTCATTAAATTTTTACGTATTCTCATCAAATTATTACGTATTCTCATTAAATTATTATGTATTCTCATTAAATTATTACGTATTCTCATTAAATTATTACGTATTCTCATTAAATTATTACGTATTCTCATTAAATTATTACGTATTCTCATTAAATTATTACGTATTCTCATTAAATTATTACGTATTCTCATTAAATTATTACGTATTCTCATTAAATTATTACGTATTCTCATTAAATTATTAATTTATAACCAATTTAATAATTTGAAACCACTTAAATACTTTTTAATCAATTCAATTGTTTCCATATGATCCTCATTAGTGTTTTTATTTCTTAATTTCATGCTTAAATCATTCACTTTTCATATTAATCCTCATTAATTTTTCGATCAACCTAATTTTGTTGATTATTGAAAAAAAATGTTAATAACTTCAAATCCTCAATTTTCAATTATTTTTCTTTTATAAAATTTTTCAATTATTTTCAAAACCATTCAAATACCCACTAAATACCTTCAAATATTCACTAAAAACTTCTCAAATACCCATAAAACACAAACCAAATACTAATCAAATACCCATTTAACACCCATCAAATACCCATAAAATACCCATTAAACACCCATTAAATACTCTTCAAACACCCATAAAATACCCATCAAATACCCATTAAATACTCTTTAAACACCCATCAAATACCCATCAAATACCCATAAAAAACCCATTAAATACTCCTCAAATACCCATTGAGATATCTGTTGCCAGCCAGTTGAGCAGTGGAAAGTGTAAGGCCATAATACACCAACGTCACCACCATCCTGCGGAATGTTGTTGAGTGTTGTGGAAAATTGTGAAAAGTTGTTGCGTAATGTGACATGTTGTGTAGTGTTGTTGAGTGTTGTTGGGTGTTGTAGAATGGTGTTGGGTGTTGGGGAATGTTGTGGGTAGTTGTTGAGTGTTTTGGAAGTTTGTGAGTGTTGTGGAATGTTGTTGAGTGTTGTGGGATATTGCTGATTGTTGTGAAATGTTATGGAGTGTTGTGGAATGTTTTAGAGTATTGTGGAATGTTGTGGAATGTTGTGGAGTGTTGTATAATGTTGTAAAGTGTTTATGAATGTTGAGAAATGTTGTTGATTGTTGTGGAATGTTGTGGAAAATTGTGGAATGTTGTGGAATGTTGTGGAATGTTGTGGAGTGTTGTGGAATGTTTTAAAATGTTGTTGAGAATTGTGGAAGCTTTTGGAATGTTGTGGAATTTTGTGGGATGTTGTGGAATTTTGTGGGATGTTGTTGAATGTTGTGGAGTGCTGGTAAATGTTGTTAAGTGTTGTTGAATGTTGTGAATTGTTGTAAAGTGTTGTGGAGTGTTGTTAAATTTTGTGGAGCGTTGTTGAATGTTGTGGAAGGTTGTTGAACAATTAGGAAAGTTGTGAATTTTGAGTTG
>OX387258.1:4275616-4290616 GCA_947562095.1 Branchellion lobata | reverse complement strand
TGTTTTGTTTAAGTTTGTTTTTTGTTGCGTGTGGGTTTTTCTCTGTGTTTTTGTTTGTTGGTTGTTGTGTGTTGTTTTTGATTTGTGTTATATAAGCATAACACATAACAACAAAAATATACAACAATGGAACAAAACACAACACACAAAAAAACAGAACAACACTAAAACAAAATTATAACTATAAAAAAACACCACAACACAACACCTTAATACAACACCACAACAAATCACAAAAACACACCACCACAACACAGCACTACAACCCAACACCAAAACACAACACAACACCACAACACAACACCGCATCAACAAGTAAATGGCACACACAACAAAAAAAAAGACAATAAAACGTTACAAAAAAAATGACAAAACAACATACACTAAAAAAAACAACACACACAATATAAACAAAACAAAAAAACCACAAAAACAAAACAAACCACCACAAAAACAAAACAAACCACCACAACAAAACATCACAACAAAACGCCACCACAACAAAACACCACAACAACAAAACATCACAACAAAACACCACCACAACAAAACATCACCACAAAAAAACACCACCACAACAAAACATCACCACAACAAAACACCACCACAACAAAACATCACCACAACAAAACATCACAACAACAAAACATCACCACAACAAAACATCACCACAACAAAACACCACTACAACAAAACATCACCACAACAAAACAAAACACCACGAAACAAAACACCACCACAACAAAACATCACCACAACAAAACATCACAAAAAAACACCACCACAACAAAACATCACAAAAAAACACCACCACAACAAAACACCACAATAAAACACCACCACAACAAAGCACCACCACAACAAAACACCACCAAAACAAAACACCACAAAAAAACACCACCACAACAAAACACCACCACAACAAAACATCACCACAACAAAACATCACCACAACAAAACATCACCACAACAAAACATCACCACAACGAAACATCACCACAACAAAACACCACCACAACAAAACATCACCACAACAAAACACCACAACAAAACACCACAACAAAACACCACAACAACAAACCACCACAACAACAAAATACCATTACAAAAAAACACCACCAAAACAAAACACCACAATAAAACACCACCACAACAAAACACCACCACAACAAAACGCCACCACAACAAAACACCACCACAACAAAACATCACCACAACAAAACACCACAACAACAAAACATCACAACAAAACACCACCACAACAAAACATCACCACAACAAAACACCACCACAAAAAAACACCACCACAAAAAAACATCACCACAACAAAACATCATCACCACAAAACACCACCACAACAAAACACCACCACAACAAAACATCACCCCAACAAAACACCACCACAACAAAACATCACCACAAAAAAACATCACCACAACAAAACACCACCACAACAACAAAACACCACAACAAAACAAAACACCACAACAAAACACCATCACAACAACAAAACACCACCACAACAAAACACCACCACAACAAAACACCACCACACCATAACAAAAGACCATTACAACAACCAGCCTGAGTGACTATAGTGGGACCTCCATCGCTCTGGTAGGTCCATCCATCGGTGCAGGCCACGCTGCTTTTGACTCCATCTTCATAGGAGTACATCTCACAGGAAGAGGGCTTGCCATCTTTGTAAGGAACACTCTGGTTCAGCCACTGACCCTCTGGTAGCTTGCAGTGGTGGTCTGGCTTGTAGCCTTGTGGTGATGGTTATGGTGGCGGTGGTAATGGAGTTGGTGGTGGCGATGGTGATGGGAATGACGGTGGCGGTAGTGATGAAGGTGGCGGTGGTGGCTGGTTTGTCACTTGGAATACTCAATAAGCAGTGGTGATGTAGGGTCTTGTTATCTGCCTCAATCTAAGATGACTTTGAATACTCTGTTTTGAAATAATCTTATCCAGGCCTTGACAATCTGATCTTATTTGAGCTGATCTAATCTTATTTGAGCTGATCTAATCTTATTTGAGCTGATCTAATCTTATTTGAGCTGATCTAATCTTATTTGAGCTGATCTAATCTTATTTGAGCTAATCTTTTCTTAACCTGTTCAATCTAATTGCACTCTTGTTTTGTATTTCATTGCATTACTTACAAAACAAAACATTACAATAAGATACGAGTACAAACGGTGTCATTAACCCCTAAAGTTTCAAAGCCACAATACTTTGTGTTGTTGTAAATTGCATTTTATTACATTGTTTTGTATTACATTTTATTGTTTTACATTGTATTGTTTTATATTGCTTTGTATTATATTGTATTGTTTTATATTTTGTTGTTTTATATTGTATTGTTTTGTATTGTATTGCTTTATATTGTATTGTATTGTATTATATTGTATTGTTTGTTATTGTCTTGTATTATATTGTATTGTTTTATATTGTTTTTATTATATTGTATTGTATTGCATTGTATAGTTTTATATTGTATTTTATTGTATTTTATTGTTTTATATTGTCTTGTATTATATTGTATTGTTTTACATTGTATTGTATTATATTTTATTGTTTTACATTGTATTGTATTGTATTATATTGTTTTATATTGTTTTGTATTGTATTGTATTGTTTTATATTGTATTGTATTATATTGTATTGTATTATATTGTATTGTTTTATATTTTATTGTTTTATATTGTATTGTATTATATTGTTTGTGTTTTATTCTATTGTTTGTATTCCCTTGCCTTCTATTCCAGTATGTCTTTTTGTACTCTATCTTATTAATTTGCATTTTTTATTTTTATTACATTAATTGTATTGTGAATATAATATTACTCTATGAATTGTATTGTACTGTGTTGTACTGGCTATTGTTTTATATTTCACTGGCTTTTGTATTGTATTAGTTTTGTACCAGCGATTATTGCTGCTCAAATGCAGTACTTTTCCCTTTTTTCCAACCATTCAAGCCTTCCAGAGACGACTCTGAAACCTCTCAAAGCACTTAGCGAAGGTAGATAGTCATCTTCGTAAACAACCTTTTTCTTACTTCATCATGCCTGCAACTTCCATACAAGATACATCATCACAGCTATCACCGACCATTACTAATGTCTTCTGATGCAAGTGTCTGTATTAGGACCTTGACTATTAGGTAGCTTGAAACTACAATTGAATTTTTGAGTGGATTAACTAACTAGGTGACAATTCAATCGATTAATTAACTAGGTGACAATTCAATCGATTAACTCTAAATTGAATCAAATAATTTCAACCTTAATTAAAACTTTATCAAATAAATTAATTTTTAAAACTAAATAGATTAATTTTTAAAACTAAATAAATAAATTTTTAAAACTAAATTGATTAATTTTTTAATTGCATTCATAAATATTCTACTTGAATTTATTAAGTGCATATATTGGTGGCTATTAGTTCGGTTCGCTATGGTTGAAGGTATCCTTTGGTTGTCTTGAAGTGTTACTTCATTGATTTGATAGGATGCCTCTTATCACTTCTTCTCAACAACAACCACAACAACTTAATCTACAAAAACAGCCACTATAAAAACCACATCAATAACACTCACAACCACAACAACAACCGTTGGACAAGAGTTGGGACCTTTACGTGGTGTCCGACGAGATGCCGCCAAGTGGCGACATTCGAACCCAACCAACCCATCGACCAAGCTGCGCTGTGGAAGGCGCAAACTACAAACCCCCTCTATTCCCACCTCCCCTCTTTCAATAGCCGAAGGTGCACACCTCACCCTGCATCTCCTCTTGGGGGCAGGCAACGTTGAGGTAAATCCCGGGCCGGTGTGCCGGGGATGCACTAAGACAATCAGACGTGACATCACCCCCATCACCTGTTCAAACTGCAGCCACCACAGGACTTGCTCTGGCCTTACTCGAAACAAAAAAAGAACGCAAGGCTTCATTTGCAGACCCTGCGCTGGACTCGCGACTGCAACCCCAACAATCACGCAGGTGATGGGAACAAATAAACAATGCTGTGTCTGCAACACAAAAATGAGATTAAACAGCATTGGCATCAGGTGTCATAGTTGCGGTGACATCTCCCACAGGAAATGTGCTAATGTCTCCCGCTATGCACCCCACGTAGATTGGTGCTGTCACGTCTGTAACCATAACATTCCAACCTCCAACTACATCACTACTCACACCAAACTAAATCCAACAAATTCAGTGTGCCCAGCATGTCGTGGCCGGCTGGCTAACTATAGGGCCCCACTTGAGTGCTCCGAATGCAAGAGAGGATTCCATCTCAAATGTGATCCACAAACAAGGCCTGCCTTAAAGCATCTTCAAAGCACCCACAGCGGGATTTGCCAGATCTGTTTTTCCGCTCATAACAGTGGGACAACCCAATAGTCGGACGTAGCACCACAGAAGCCTCGAAACACCCTTAGAAAGCTGACCGTAATGCAATGGAATTGCGATTACCTGGCAACAAAGATTCCCGAACTCCGAGTGGTCATAAAGAAGTACGCAGTGGACATCATTCTGCTACAAGAAACCAAGCTTGGTTTGGAAGACCCTACCCCTCTCCTGAAAGGGTTTGATGCTATCAGAACGGACAGGAAGGGTAGTGGAACTCACACAAAAAGAGGTGGAGGTCTCATCACTTACATCAAAAAAGGCCTCCAATACTCGGTGCCCCAGTGCCCCGCAGTAATCCCTTTAGAACAGCAGTGCATACTTCTACCTACCTCGAGTAGACGTTCCATCTCCATCACAAACGTCTATATCCCACCGAAGAGCTCAACGCCCACGAGGGATCTTCCAACACTCGTTGCCAGTCTACCGTCAGCTCAGGTTTTGATCTGTGGTGATTTCAATGCACATCATTCCGTCTGGGATGATGTTGCACGGTCCGACGAACGTGGAACAACACTGTCCCAATGGGCGGAAGACAACTTCAAGCTGGTTCTCAACGATGGCACTCCCACTCGTGCTTCTCGCAACAACCAAGGTCCAGGCTTCAGCTCCCCGGATATCACCCTGGTAGATGCTGATGCGGCAAATAGCTTTGATTGGTCAGTTCTGAACGAGCTTAACTCTGACCACTTCCCGGTGCTGATAAAGTGGAACCAGGGAGTTGGTTATGAAAACCAAAAGACTAAAACTCGTCCAAACTACCACAAAGCTAACTGGGCCAGGTTCCAAGAAATTGTAATGGAGTCCCTCACTGAGCTGGCTGCTGAAGAGGTTCCCTCGAAGAAACTCTTCATCTTCACAGAAGCTTTAGAGAAAGCAGCCTCAATGACCATACCGCTCAGAGTTCTCAGGACAAATGAAACTCCTTACATGAACGACGAAATCAAGTGTCTCATGAAAGAGCGCAATCGACTTTGTCGCAACCTGGCTTTGAACCGCACAGCATGGTTGCAGAAATCCAAAGAAGTGGCAGAAAAGGTGGAAGAAGCAAAGCGCATGTCTTGGCGCAACCACCTTGAAAAGATAAAAGCGGAAAAAGACGCGAGGTTAGCGTGGCGGACAGTTCGGGGCCTCAAGAATAAAGAGCAACAGCCAACAGGAAAAGCTTTGCAATATAAAGGCCGACTGTACCACCGTGATCAGGCCAAAGCGAACGCTTTTATACAAGAATATGCCAACGTTAGTAGCAGGACTAGCGACCGAGTGAGCAGACTGGCAGTCAAGCAGCATCGACAGGATATGCAGTCCCTGTTAAGATGCCCTAGACGTACCCCAGAACAGGCTTTCCACCAGGACGAGCTCCAGAGTGCTTTTAAGCAAATTAAAGTAAGCAAAGCGGCGGGTCCAGATGAGATAGCACCAGACCTTCTCAAGCACCTTCCAACTGACGTGGAGGTAGAATTACTCAAAATTTTCAACCACAGTTGGCTCGAAGGCTGGTGCCCTCAGCCTTGGCGGGACCCGGTCATTATCCCGTTCCTCAAAAAAGATAAGGACCCACAGTCAGTAGACAGTTACCGGCCCATTGCCCTCACATCAACCATCTGCAAACTACTTGAGAGAATTATTGTAGACCGTTTCTCATGGTGGCTTGAAGAGCATTCCATACTGAGTCTCTGGCAAGCCGGGTTCCGGAAGGGTCGAAGAACAATAGACCAATGCCTGCGCCTATCACAACATATCTCTGACGGATTCCAGTCGTCGGAGAGGCTACGGACAGGAATGACCCTGTTCGACTTCAGCAAAGCCTATAATAGAGTCTGGAGAACAGGTCTGCTGCATAAGATGCACCTTCTAGGTATCCCGGCTCGCTTCCTGGTATGAATCAGTTTGTGGCTGACGAACCGACAAGCCCGCCTCAGGGTCAATGCCAAAGTTGGACGATCGAGAACTTTCAAAGAAGGTCTCCACAAGGATCAGTATTGTCCCCCTTGCTCTTTTTGTCATATAAATTAATGATCTCCTAATGCAATTTGAAGACACAACCCTCGTGAGTGCCTATGCCGATGACCTGGCGATTGCGTGTAGCGGAAGGAGTAAAATAGATATGACAAAGAAGCTCCAAAAAGAAGTTGACAAGGTAGTGAAGTGGAGTGATGAAGCCCGTCTCACACTTAATACAAACAAGTTTAAGGTCTCTTTCTTCAGCCTATGCACAGCTGAAGCGTCATGGCAGCCGCATATTACAATCAGAGGTTTACCCCTTTCCTTCAACGCGGCTCTTACCTTTATAGGCGTTCAATACGACCGACAGCTCACTTTCAGTGAGCACGCTAAAAAGGTATGCCAGGCTATTGGCCACTCCAATTTTAAGGGAACTTAATTTGTTCTCTCAACACCAAACCGGCGAAGTGAGGCTCCCACCCCCTTGGGACCGCCCACCCCCAACCCCCATCTACATGACACCAGCAAGCAAGTCGATGCCTCAAATCATCCAACTGGAAAAAGCCCAACGAACCATCGAGGAAGTAGGTCATAGCGACCTCCAGATCTACACTGATGGTTCTACGACAGATGGCACCAGAAACGGTGGAGCTGGCATGATCATAGCCAAAGATAAAAAAGTCTTCCACCGTTAGCACGCATCTACAGATGCGCATTGCAGTACCTACTCTGCGGAAAAAGCAGCGCTGGAAGCTAATTTGAAGTGGCTAGAGAGTGAAAATGATTGGCACAAAGCGGTCATTGTCTGTGATTGCAAATCACTAGTTGAAGCCACAGGCAATCCACGCCAAGCCGACCCGATCATTGTCACTCTTCAACGGTCCATCGCCACAATCATTTGCTCCAAAAGGTTACTCATCGACTGGGTCCTCGGACACTTTAACCTTTGTGATAATGAACTGGCGGACTCAGAAGCCAAGCGGGGATCCACTCTACCGCAACTAGCCGAGCGGCACTTGGACCAAAAGACCAGAAAAACGGTGATCCATCGGGAAGACAAGCCACTTCCGAGCAGCCACCACCGCTTCTTGGACTTATACACAGCCAACACAAACCAAATCAAGGAGAAAACCCTTAACGAGGCAGACCTGACGGATCTGGTCAAGTTCTGGAGCGGACACCACACAAGCCTTCACCGATGGTTTAACCTCACAGGAAAAACAGAGTCAGACCTCTGTCGAGTCTGTGAGGAAGAGGTCGAATCAGCCGAACACCTCTGGCTCAAATGCCCAGCCTTCGCAAGGGCCCGTTTCTGCCACAACATCGGGGCCTTCTATGATGAACTCATGAGCCTTCCACAACCAGCTTTAGCGCCTCTGAAGACTATCCTCAGGCGCTTAAGATAAACAACGTACATACATACAACAACAACCACAACGACAACCACAACAACACCCACAACACCCACAACAACACCCACAAAAAAACCCACAACAACACCCACAACACCCACAAAAAAAAAACCCACAAAAAAAAACCACAAAAAAAAACCACATAAAAACCACAACAAAATTTAGAAAGAAAGCCACTACAAAACCACAACAGTAGCACTCACAACAACAGTAGCACTCACAACAACAGTAGCACTCACAACAACAGTAGCACTCACAACCAAAACAACTTCTACAACACCACACACATCAGTAATCCAACTACTACAACAACAACTAAAACAACCACTACTACAGCCACAACTACAACCACAACTACAACCACAACTACAACCACAACTACAACCACAACTACAACCACAACTACAACCACAACTACAACCACAACTACAACCACAACTACAACCACAACTACAACCACAACTACAACCACAACTACAACCACAACTACAACCACAACTACAACCACAACTACAACCACAACTACAACCACAACTACAACCACAACTACAACCACAACTACAACCACAACTACAACCCCAACAACCACAACTACAACCACAACAACCACAAACACTACAACTACAACAAATACAACAACAACAACAACCCAAACTACTGCAACAACTATTACATCAACAACTACTACTACAACGCACGCTATAATAAAAACTAATTTAGTTTTCTACCAAAAAGATGGCTCAGGATAAGGCTAACTTTCCAATGGTTTGAAAATCTGAAAATTATTTTTTGATTAAAAAAATTAAATTTTTATTTAAAAATTTGACTTTTAGGTTCGAAAATTGTATTTTTTTACGTTTCAATGACTCAGTTTCCATTTTTTCAAAAGAATTTTTAGCGATTTCCTTTCAATGTTTTTGGTGTTTTGAAATTGAATTTTTTAATCTTTTATCAGGTTTAGTTTTACTTTTTTAAATCCTCAACATTTTTAGTTTTTAACATTATTAATTTTTAATTTTAAAAAAATTCTTATTCAAGAATTTTGCTTTTCAAATAATTAAATTATTCAGAGAATTCTTATACACTTGAAAAGAATTTTAAATGCAGCTAAGGTGCAAACTTAGGCGAGGTTTTTTCGCACTCGTTCTTCAAACCTTGAGGTCACTTTCATCATAGCCACTTTTGTAGCGCGTTGTATTGTATCGCATTGTATTGTATCGCATTGTATTATATCGCATTGTATTATATCGCATTGTATTATATCGCATTGTATTTTATTGCATTGTATTTTATTGCATTGTATTGTGCCGCAATATTTAGTGTTTTTTGTATCTTATTGATTTACAGTTAATCATACTGCTCCGTCAGCTTCTACACACTCAGTGGAACACAACTCCCCCAGCAATACATGCATCTCTCAACCAACAACCTCTTGTTGAGCTTTGGCCTCAAAACTCTATGGGCTTAACGCCACTATAAGATTATTCGTATTTGATTGTACTGTATTGTATTGTATTTTATTGTATTTTATTTCATTGCATTGTATAGTATAGTATAGTATAGTATAGTATAGTATAGTATAGTATAGTATAGTATAGTATAGTATAGTATAGTATAGTAAAGTATAGTATAGTATAGTATAGTATAGTATAGTATAGTATAGTATAGTATAGTATAGTATAGTATAGTATAGTATACTATACTATAGTAAAGTATAGTATAGTATAGTATAGTATAGTATAGTATAGTATAGTATTGTATTTTATTGTATTTTATTTCATTGCATTGTATAGTATAGTATAGTATAGTATTGTATTTTATTGTTTTTTGTTTTATTGTATTTTATGTTATTCTCTTTCGCCATGTTTTATTGTTTTCATCATCCTCTTTTCTAGATCGTTTTTGTATTGTTTTACATCTTATTTGTTGTTTCTCATTGTTTCGAAAGTTTAATTTAATTTTAATCCAATTCAAGCCAATCTAATCAAAACATTCGTATAGCGCTGATTGCACAACGTTCAAAAGCGCTAATTAAAACGTTACAAGCGTTACTATTACACAATTTTTCCCTCATGAAAGGGCCTCAGAAGAGCTGGGAAGGAGGTGGAAGACACTACGACACTCCTCCCCCTTGCAATCCTCCACTCAATAAATAAATATGTGCATAGATAGGATTAAATGGACAAGTATGAATGAATGAATGAGTATGAATGAATGAATAAGTATGAATGAATGAATGAGTATGAATGAATGAATGAGTATGAATGAATGAATAAGTATGAATGAATGAATAAGTATGAATGAATGAATAAGTATGAATGAATGAATGAGTATGAATGAATGGATAAGTATGAATGAATGAATGAGTATGAATGAATGAATAAGTATGAATGAATGAATAAGTATGAATGAATGAATAAGTATGAATGAATGAATAAGTATGAATGAATGAATAAGTATGAATGAATGAATGAGTATGAATGATGGAATAAGTATGAATGAATGAATAAGTATGAATGAATGAATAAGTATGAATGAATGAATGAGTATGAATGAATGGATAAGTATGAATGAATGAATGAGTATGAATGAATGAATAAGTATGAATGAATGAATAAGTATGAATGAATGAATAAGTATGAATGAATGAATAAGTATGAATGAATGAATAAGTATGAATGAATGAATGAGTATGAATGAATGAATAAGTATGAATGAATGAATAAGTATGAATGAATGAATAAGTATGAATGAATGAATGAGTATGAATGAATGAATGAGTATGAATGAATGAATAAGTATGAATGAATGAATGAGTATGAATGAATGAATAAGTATGAATGAATGAATAAGTATGAATGAATGAATGAGTATGAATGAATGAATAAGTATGAATGAATGAATGAGTATGAATGAATGAATGAGTATGAATGAATGAATAAGTATGAATGAATGAATAAGTATGAATGAATGAATAAGTATGAATGAATGAATAAGTATGAATGAATGAATGAGTATGAATGAATGAATAAGTATGAATGAATGAATATGTATGAATGAATGAATAAGTATGAATGAATGAATGAGTATGAATGAATGAATAAGTATGAATGAATGAATAAGTATGAATGAATGAATGAGTATGAATGAATGAATGAGTATGAATGAATGAATGAGTATGAATGAATGAATAAGTATGAATGAATGAATAAGTATGAATGAATGAATAAGTATGAATGAATGAATGAGTATGAATGAATGAATGAGTATGAATGAATGAATGAGTATGAATGAATGAATAAGTATGAATGAATGAATGAGTATGAATGAATGAATAAGTATGAATGAATGAATGAGTATGAATGAATGAATAAGTATGAATGAATGAATAAGTATGAATGAATGAATAAGTATGAATGAATGAATAAGTATGAATGAATGAATAAGTATGAATGAATGAATGAGTATGAATGAATGAATAAGTATGAATGAATGAATAAGTATGAATGAATGAATGAGTATGAATGAATGAATGAGTATGAATGAATGAATGAGTATAAATGAATGAATAAGTATGAATGAATGAATAAGTATGAATGAATGAATAAGTATGAATGAATGAATGAGTATGAATGAATGAATGAGTATGAATGAATGAATAAGTATGAATGAATGAATAAGTATGAATGAATGAATGAGTATGAATGAATGAATGAGTATGAATGAATGAATGAGTATAAATGAATGAATAAGTATGAATGAATGAATAAGTATGAATGAATGAATAAGTATGAATGAATGAATGAGTATGAATGAATGAATGAGTATGAATGAATGAATGAGTATGAATGAATGAATAAGTATGAATGAATGAATGAGTATGAATGAATGAATGAGTATGAATGAATGAATAAGTATGAATGAATGAATAAGTATGAATGAATGAATGAGTATGAATGAATGAATGAGTATGAATGAATGAATAAGTATGAATGAATGAATGAGTATGAATGAATGAATAAGTATGAATGAATGAATAAGTATGAATGAATGAATAAGTATGAATGAATGAATAAGTATGAATGAATGAATAAGTATGAATGAATGAATGAGTATGAATGAATGACTAAGTATGAATGAATGAATAAGTATGAATGAATGAATAAGTATGAATGAATGAATAAGTATGAATGAATGAATGAGTATGAATGAATGAATAAGTATGAATGAATGAATAAGTATGAATGAATGAATGAGTATGAATGAATGAATGAGTATGAATGAATGAATGAGTATAAATGAATGAATAAGTATGAATGAATGAATAAGTATGAATGAATGAATAAGTATGAATGAATGAATGAGTATGAATGAATGAATGAGTATGAATGAATGAATAAGTATGAATGAATGAATAAGTATGAATGAATGAATGAGTATGAATGAATGAATGAGTATGAATGAATGAATGAGTATAAATGAATGAATAAGTATGAATGAATGAATAAGTATGAATGAATGAATGAGTATGAATGAATGAATGAGTATAAATGAATGAATAAGTATGAATGAATGAATAAGTATGAATGAATGAATAAGTATGAATGAATGAATGAGTATGAATGAATGAATGAGTATGAATGAATGAATAAGTATGAATGAATGAATAAGTATGAATGAATGAATGAGTATGAATGAATGAATGAGTATGAATGAATGAATGAGTATAAATGAATGAATAAGTATGAATGAATGAATAAGTATGAATGAATGAATAAGTATGAATGAATGAATGAGTATGAATGAATGAATGAGTATGAATGAATGAATGAGTATGAATGAATGAATAAGTATGAATGAATGAATGAGTATGAATGAATGAATGAGTATGAATGAATGAATAAGTATGAATGAATGAATAAGTATGAATGAATGAATGAGTATGAATGAATGAATGAGTATGAATGAATGAATAAGTATGAATGAATGAATGAGTATGAATGAATGAATAAGTATGAATGAATGAATAAGTATGAATGAATGAATAAGTATGAATGAATGAATAAGTATGAATGAATGAATAAGTATGAATGAATGAATGAGTATGAATGAATGAATAAGTATGAATGAATGAATAAGTATGAATGAATGAATGAGTATGAATGAAAGAATGAGTATGAATGAATGAATGAGTATGAATGAATGAATAAGTATGAATGAATGAATGAGTATGAATGAATGAATAAGTATGAATGAATGAATGAGTATGAATGAATGAATGAGTATGAATGAATGAATGAGTATGAATGAATGAATAAGTATGAATGAATGAATGAGTATGAATGAATGAAGTATGAATGAATGAATAAGTATGAATGAATGAATAAGTATGAATGAATGAATGAGTATGAATGATTGAATAAGTATGAATGAATGAATAAGTATGAATGAATGAATGAGTATGAATGAATGAATGAGTATGAATGAATGAATGAGTATGAATGAATGAATAAGTATGAATGAATGAATAAGTATGAATGAATGAATAAGTATGAATGAATGAATGAGTATGAATGAATGAATGAGTATGAATGAATGAATGAGTATGAATGAATGAATAAGTATGATGAATGAATGAGTATGAATGAATGAATAAGTATGAATGAATGAATGAGTATGAATGAATGAATAAGTATGAATGAATGAATAAGAATGAATGAATGAATGAGTATGAATGAATGAATGAGTATGAATGAATGAATAAGTATGAATGAATGAATGAGTATGAATGAATGAATAAGTATGAATGAATGAATAAGTATGAATGAATGAATAAGTATGAATGAATGAATAAGTATGAATGAATGAATAAGTATGAATGAATGAATGAGTATGAATGAATGAATAAGTATGAATGAATGAATAAGTATGAATGAATGAATGAGTATGAATGAATGAATGAGTATGAATGAATGAATGAGTATGAATGAATGAATAAGTATGAATGAATGAATGAGTATGAATGAATGAATAAGTATGAATGAATGAATATGTATGAATGAATGAATGAGTATGAATGAATGAATAAGTATGAATGAATGAATAAGTATGAATGAATGAATAAGTATGAATGAATGAATGAGTATGAATGAATGAATAAGTATGAATGAATGAATAAGTATGAATGAATGAATGAGTATGAATGAATGAATGAGTATGAATGAATGACTGAGTATGAATGAATGAATAAGTATGAATGAATGAATGAGTATGAATGAATGAATAAGTATGAATGAATGAATGAGTATGAATGAATGAATAAGTATGAATGAATGAATAAGTATGAATGAATGAATGAGTATGATTGAATGAATGAGTATGATTGAATGAATGAGTATGAATGAATGAATAAGTATGAATGAATGAATGAGTATGAATGAATGAATAAGTATGAATGAAGAAATAATATGAAAATGGGAAAAAACTATGTAAAAAAAACTACAAAAAAACTCCACGGGTTGATGCCATTATATTAATATTAGTATTTTTGTTGTATTGTATTGTTTTGTATTGTAAGAAATAAATAAATGAATAAATAAGCAGATAAATAAATAAATGAAGAGCTAAATAAATAATTAATTAATTAAATGAATAAATGAATAAATGAATAAATAAATAAATAAAGAGAGAAATAAATAAATAAATAAATTAGTATATATATATATATATATATATTTATTTATTTATTTATTTATTTATTTATATGAAAGCACATCTCCGTTGTAAGGATTGCACTCCAGCCTTCTATTTATAGCCCAAAAAATAACCCGTCTCAGACAACTTTAAAAAGTAGATTGATTGTGTAATCAACATTTTTCTTTGTTTTTCCTTTTTTTTAGTTTTTTTGTTTTTTTTCTTCATTTTTCTTTTAATTAAAAAAAATTGTTTTTATCTTTTTTTCGTTTCTCTCTTTTTTTCAATTCCATTTTACATGCAAAAAATTATTTGGGAAGCTTTCACACCCCCATGCCTCTTTCATACTCCTTCTCTTCCACTTCTTTCTTCTCTCCCTCTTCCTCCTTCTCTTCCTCTTCCTCTTCTTCCTCTTCCACTTCTTTCTTCTCTTCCTCTTCCTCCTTCTCTTCCTCTTCCTCTTCTTCCTTCTCTTCCTCTTCCTCCTTCTCTTCCTCTTCCTCTTCTTGCTCCTCCTCTTTTTTCTTCTCTTT
>OX387258.1:4272170-4275416 GCA_947562095.1 Branchellion lobata | reverse complement strand
GCACAAACTCACCACCAACCACATCTTCGACAATTGTAAATTAAATTTTGTTTTTAAAACTTAAAATTCCTTCACAAGTGCTTCTTCTTTTTGCTCCTTATAAAGTCCAGCCAAGGACTTATAAAGGCAATGACGTTGTTCAAGATCTGACCTTATAAGCTCTCGCCTATGAACCTTAGAGGATTCTTAGGTCAATAACACCACTTTTCTCGTCAATCTCATCACATGAATGAATGAATGATTGCATGAATGAATGAACGAATGAATGAATGAATGAGTGAATATATGAAAAGGTGGATGGATGAATGAATGAATAAATGAATGAATGAATGAATGTCTAGTTTGTTATAGCGCGCAGCTCGAAAACCAGGTCGCCTCAAGGCGTGTAGGCATATTGCATGAAGTCCATTGTATCAAAAAAAGTTATTAATCACACACTGTTAAAAGTTACAAAACCTCACCAAAAATAGCTACAAGACCGTACATTACAATAAAAGAAAATACAATACAATGCAATGCATCAGCCTTACTAACACTTACATCAGCCTTAGTTTCAAGTCGTATTGACTATGGCAACATGGCTTTAGTCAGCTTACCTAAGGTAGCAACGCAGAGTATTCAATCCATAATCAATACAACAGCCAGGCTCATTACAGGAGTAAGGAAATATGATCACATTAATCCTGTACTCAAGGAGCTTCACTGGCCGAAAATTGATGAAAGGATTGAGTATAAAATTGCTCTGCAGATGTATAAGTGCTTGTCCAACGAGGGTCCTGCGTATCTGACACGTGACCTAGTTCCGATTGCTAATCTGCCGGAAAAACAAAGACTGAGATCGGCTAAGTCAAAGGACGTTGTTCCCAACAAGCACAAGCTAAAATCATTAGGATTAAGAAGGTTCAGCGTCAGCGGACCTAAGTTGTGGAACAACCTGCCTAACAGCTTAAAATCTTCAAGTTCAACAAAATCATTTTGTAGATCTTTGAAGACTTACCTATTCAATAAATCATTCACTCCATCATAATAATAATACTGTTCTTTTTAGAAATAATTTATTTTTATTTTCATTCATTTACTTATTTTATTCTATTTTTAATTTTTCACAATATTTGTAATAATGAGACGTTTTTGAGTGGCCTCGAAACTCTACGGGGTTAATGCCACTATAATAATATTCGTGTTTGTATTGTTTTGTATTGTAATACAATAAAATGAAATACAATACAAAACAATAGAATGATATACAATACAATGAAATACGATACAATACAACAAAATACAATACAACACAAAACAAAAAAATACAATACGACAAAAAAACGATACAATACAATACAACACAATAAAATACGATACAACACAACACAATACAATAAAATACGATGCAATACAACACAATACAATAAAATACAATAAAATACATTACAATAAAATACAAAACAGTTCTGAAGGACTACTCCTATTGAAATGAACTTAAAACTTGCATGCGAGGTTCTTTCGTTTTTTGGTGCTCATTCCATGAACTTACGGGTGACTCTGACCTCACCAGGACAGTTGTAGGAAGGGTGAAGTTAGCTACGAAACTTTACGGTGTTAATGCCACTATAATAATATTCATGTTTGTATTGTATTGTATTGTATTGTATTCGGCCATAATGCTTGAAGAGATTAATAATTAGTTTTTTTCCTTAATCTCACCTCTTTTAACTCTCTACTTTCACTTCCACAAGCCCTTAAAACTTAGTTGTTTGAACAGTTCGTAGCAAAGTTTTCTTGAGCATTGTGCAATCAGCGCTATATAATGATTAGATAAGGTTAGCTCAGACTTTCGCTCACACTTTTGATCGAATCAAAAACAGAATAAACACGCCAAAAATACAAAAAAAGTAAACCTAACAGAAAAGTCTAAAGGTTGAAAGTGGAATATGATATCGAAATGATTACTTTTGAAGTTCCAGATCGAATCCGATAAGTGAATTTCAGCGCTTGAATGTCAACTTTGTGAGTTTTGGAATTCAAGAATTTTCAAATTTAATTTTGTTCAAGAATTTTAATAATTTTGAGCGTCTGGAGGCTGCTTGAGGAGAGACTATGGAAGGAAAAGTCCAAATAATTTTGAAGGTTTTGAACGTAAATTCCCCTTCAAATGCTTTCGTCATTGTATGGCGAAAGTGGAAATAATAACAAAAAGAATAGCAGTAAAAAAAGCTTAAAAAACAGAAAATATATTTAATTGTGATAAATAAAATATTAATATTATTAGTATTATTGAAAAAAAAAACTAAATAAAAAATAAAAAAAAATTATATAAAACGTACAATGTTTAATGTTGTGGTTGATGTTTATCTATGACGGCAGCCTTTTAGGAAGTGTCACATCGAGTGATAATGGCTGAAAGTGTAAGGAAGAAAAATAATGAAAAACATAATAAAAATAAAATGAGAACAATAAACTAATAATTAATAAAAATAAAATTAAAATGTATAACAAGAACAATAATAATAATAATAATATCATTAATTATAACAAGAACAAAAATAATAATGGTAGTAATAATATTAAAAATACTAAGAAGAAGAAGAAGAAGAAGAAGAAGAAGAAGAAGAAGAAGAAGAAGAAGAAGAAGAAGAAGAAGAAGAAGAAGAAGAAGAAGAAGAAGAAGAAGAAGAATAATAATAATAATAATAATAATAATAATAATAATAATAATAATAATAATGGTAATAAAAAAAATAATGATAATATTAATAATAAAAAAATAATATAAAGAATTTTAATAATAACAATGACAATAATAATAATAATAATAATAATAATAATAATAATAATAATAATAATAATAATAATAATAATAATAATAATAATAATAATAATAATAATAATAATAATAATAATAATAATAATAATAATAATAATAATAATAATAATAATAATAATAATAATAATAATAATAATAATAATAATAATAATAATAATAATAATAATAATAATAATAATAATAATAATAATAATAATAATAATAATAATAATAATAATAATAATAATAATAATAAAAATAAAAATAATAATAATAATAATAATAATAATAATAATAATAATAATAATAATAATAATAATAATAATAATAATAATAATAATAATAATAATAATAATAATAATAATAATAATAATAATAATAATAATAATAATAATAATAATAATAATAATACAAATAATAATAATAATAATAATAATAATAATAAT
>OX387258.1:4244670-4264670 GCA_947562095.1 Branchellion lobata | reverse complement strand
TTTTTATTAAAAAAGTTTACAAAGTTTCGAGTACAAACCACAACTAGCAAGAGTCGGAAAAACGTTAGAAAAACGAATTGAAAAAAAAAAGAAATATTGAGTTATCGTCATCAAAATATAAAAGTCAAAAACAACGGCGAACGAGTTTTTTTTATAGCAAAAATAACTTTCCGCGTCCCTCAAGCCAACTAAACAGCCCGGCATCGAACCCCCATGGTCCCCTCTTCCTCCCCTCCCCCTCCCCCTCCCCTTCCTTTCCCACGTCCGATCATTGCAAGTACGCGATCTGCATTGAGAGCTACATAAAGCTCTATGGGCTTCTTCAAATATGGTTCTTTATAGAGGGCTTCACGAGAATATATGTGTGGTATGAATGGTTAGAGTGATTAACTGGGCAATCGAGAAGAATTGAGCAAGGTAGGAGCGATGAGACACTGCCGAAGAAGGCTGTGGAGCCGATCGGAGCAGAAATCGCATTGATTGGAGGAAAATAAAGAAAGAAATCAAAAACAAAATCAGAAAAAATTATGAAAAATAGTTTTGAAAAAAAAATTAATTTAATTAAAAAAATTGAACGGATATAAAAAAACAATGAAAAAATAATAAATTAAAAAAGTAACAGAAATGTGAAAAATTAACAAATCTAATGAAAAAATGCAAAAATAAAAAGAACAAATGAAAAATGTTATTTAAAAAATTAAATAAGAATTTCAAAAATTAATAAAAACAGAAAAAAAATGAAATGGATATAATTGGGTGGTCAGAAGTTGAGAAGTGAATGGGTCAAAAAATCAAAAAATTCGATCACAAATATTGAAATAAATCAAAAAAATCAACCACAAATATTGAAACAAAAGTAAATTTGGTTGATTAGAATGATCGTGAACGTAAGGTTGAATGATAAAAACGAAATAAGCAAAAAAAAATTTTTCTAATCAAAAAAGTGAATTAAAAAAATAGATCGGAATAATCGAATCAAAAAATAGATCGGAATAATCGAATCAAAAAATAGATCGGAATAATCGAATCAAAAAATAGATCGGAATAATCGAATCAAAATTGAATATATGAAAAATAATATAAAATTCGAAAAATTCACAAAAAACAACTTATCGGATGAATGAAAAAAAACCTATAGAAGTGATTATGATGGATTGACTGACGAAGAAGAAGAAGAAGAAGAAGAAGAAGAAGAAGAAGAAGAAGAAGAAGAAGAAGAAGAAGAAGAAGAAGAAGAAGAAGAAGAAGAAGAAGAAGAAGAAGAAGAAGAAGAAGAAGAAGAAGAAGAAGAAGAAGAAGAAGAAGAAGAAGAAGAAGAAGAAGAAGAAGAAGAAGAAGAAGAAGAAGAAGAAGAAGAAGAAGAAGAAGAAGAAGAAGAAGAAGAAGAAGAAGAAGAAGAAGAAGAAGAAGAAGAAGAAGAAGAAGAAGAAGAAGAAGAAGAAGAAGAAGAAGAAGAAGAAGAAGAAGAAGAAAAAAAAAAAAAAAGAAAAAAAAGAAGAAAAAGAAGAAGAAGAAGAATAAAAGTCAACAACGAGCAGGTAAATGACTGCGCAGAACTCGTGTACAACTTGTTGCATCGTGACGTGCAAGTTATCAAGTAAAACAAAGATAAACAAAAATTAAATAGACTGAATTATTTTGTATTTTTCAATATTTCTCAGTATTTTTCGGTGTTTTTCAATATATTTTGGTATTTCTATGTATTCTTTAATATTCCACAGTATTTTTCAATAATTCAAAATGTTTCTCAGTATTTCTCGGTATTTCTCAGTATTTCTCGGTATTTCTCAGTATTTCTCGGTATTTCTCAGTATTTCTCGGTATTTCTCAGTATTTCTCGGTATTTCTCAGTATTTTTTAATAATCCTCGAAATAATTTGATATTCTGAAACGAACAATTGGCATCGTCGAAAGAGCAGCAGCAACAACGACAATGTTAGAGATGATGCATCTAGTAGGCCAAAAACACTCTTGAACCACCCTTAAAACACCCACAAAAGCACCCTTAAAACACCCTTAAAACACCCACAAACAACCTTTAAAACACACACAAAACACCCATGAAACACACACAAACCACCCATGAAACACCCAACCACCCTACAACTAGTAAAACCACAGCCATTAACTCACCATCAAACCACCCAACCACCACCATCAAACCACCCAACCACCACCATCAAACCACCCAACCACCACCATCAAACCACCCCTAACCACCATTAGCCACCGTTGGCCTTTCTTACAAAACTTAAACCACTTTCAAGCTGTCATAAAATTAATTGTTACATCAACGTTTTAAAATTAAAAGCGATTTAACAAAAGTATAAAAATTATAAAAATATTTCATGGAATTCTTGAAAAAATTTCATAAAAACATTAAAAAAGTTCATAAAAACAAAAAAATATTTCATAAAAACATAGGATTTCATAACATGGGTGGTGGTCATGAACTCAGAAAGCCTGCTGGAGTGAATGATGAAAATAAAAAACCGGAATGTATATATATATATATATACATTATAATATGTGTGTGTGTGTGTGTGTGTATCTGTGTATGTGTATGTATGTATACCGACCCATTATTACTAAGTAAAACATAGACTCTAGAGTAAAAATCCTAATCCTATACAAATGACTATTTGGGAAGATTTTGTGAATAGAAGGTGAATAAATAAATGAATTTTAAATTTGTTATAGCGCACACTTTGCAAACTAGGTCACCTCAGAAGCGCTTTAAATAGAATGTAAACATTTTTTGAAAGTAAATTATCTTGTGATATAAAATATTAAATTAGGTTATAATATATTATATTGTATTACGAGATAATATATTAAATTTTGTTATATTATAATTTTGCATAAGACAAATTATGTGAACATTTGAAATATAAAAAGAATTTATTTTGTAAAAATACGCAAGAACCACGCAAAGGCGAGTGATTTGGGTGTGTGTGTGTATGTGTGTGTGTGTGTGTGTGTGTGTGTGTGTGTGTGTGTGTGTGTGTGTGTGTGTGTGTGTGTGTGTGTGTTTGTATGTGTGTGTATGTGCGTGTGTGGGTGTGGGTGTGTGTTGGTCCAAATTATTCGATGTCTTTGGTGTTGTAGTTGGAAGGAAATAGATTTTAAAAAGTGTAAAAGGAAAATGTAATTAGTAAAAAAAAATATCAGTATAATTAATATAATAATTATTAATATGATTTGTATAATTCTCAATATGATTTGTATAATCCTCAATATGATTTGTATAATCCTCAATATGATTTGTATAATCCCCAACATGATTTTTATAATCCTCAACATGGTTTGCATAATTCTCAACATGATTTGTATAACCCCCAACATGATTTGTATAACCCCCAACATGATTTGTATAATCCTCAATATGATTTGTATAACCCCCAACATGATTTGTATAATCCTCAATATGATTTGTATACTCCTAATATGATTTGTATAATCCTCAATATGATTTGTATAATCCTCAAAATGATTTGTATAATTCTCAATATGATTTGTATAATCCTCAAAATGATTTGTATAATCCTCAATATGATGTGTATAATCCTTAATATGATTTGCTTAATCATCCCCGATGATTTTCGTCTTCAGTGGAATCATGTAAATCACTAGCATCCTTATATTGGTCGTTGTAAAAATTATAAAAAAGACTGTTAAAATAAAGATAACAACAAAAAATATTTTAAAAATTTAAAAAAAGTAATAAATAATATTTTTTAATGAATTGTGAAATGTGATAAAAATAGTAAAATTATTTAAAAAAATAATAACAATAATAACAATAATAATAATAACAATATAAAAGTATATATAATGATAAAAAAACAATAATAATAACAATATAAAAGTATATAAAATAATAATAATAACAATATAAAAGTATATATAATAATGATAATAACAACAATTTTTTATTGATTTTCGAAATCTCCTCCTCCTCTTTCCCCCATCAAGATAACCATCAGCATCAGCAGAAGCGGCAGCATAATTTCATAATAACATTGAAAAAAAAAAAAATAATAAACAAAAGTATAAACATTTGTTATTGTTATTTCATGACGAACGCCAGAAAAACAAGAAGAATAAAACTAATGATAAAAATAAAAAAAAGAAACGAAATTATGATCATCACCCAGCCAGCCCTCTCCTTTGCACACTGACTCAGCGAGAGCTTTCAGCATCAACAGAATCCGTCCACCTCATACCCTCCCCCAACTTCCCCAACCCCCCTAACTCCCTCAAACCCCCTAACTCCCTCAACCCCCCTAACTCCCTCAACCCCCCTAACTCCCTCAACCCCCCAACACTTCCCCCCAAACTACCCCCAACCACATGGAGCCATCTCTAACCATTTCCAACCACTTCAAACCACATCCAACAATGCCAGCCACCACTAACTACATTCATACCATTGACACAGCAACTTTTATAAACATATTGACCACCATAGAAATAACTACCACCATAGACACAGTAACCACCCCAGAAATAGTAATCACCCCAGAAATAGTAATCACCCCAGAAATAGCTACCACCACAGAAATAGCTACCACCATAGAAATAGTAACCACCATAGACAGAGCAACTACCATAGACATCACAAGCACCAAAGACAGAGAAACCACCATAGACACTGTAACCACCAAGGACAGAGAAACCACCATAGACAAAGACATCACCACTTGAAAGGGGGGATACTCTTGGGTCTATCGGCCCCCTCCTTGACCAAGGGCTTGTGTGAGTCTCTACCTGCCCTCGAGTGGATTTGAACCCAGCACGTCTGGGGTGGTGTGGTTATAGTGCAATGACTTACGGTATGTGGTTCAGTGCTTAGTGTGGTGTGATGTGTGGTGTAGTGTTTAGTGTAGTGTGGTGTGGGTTGGTGTAGTGTGTGGTGTGTGGTGTGGTGTGGTGCAGTGTGTGGTGTGTGATGTGGTGTGGTGCAGTGTGTGGTGTGGTGTGATGTGGTGCTTGGTGTGGTGCGTGGTGTGGTGTGGTGCGTGGTGTGGTGTGATGTAGTGTGGTGTGTAGTGGGGTGTGGTATGGTGCCGTGTGTGGTGCGTGGTGTGGTGTGATGTAGCGTGTGGTGTGGTGTGTGGTGTGATGTAGTGTGGTGTGTGGTGTGATGTAGTGTGGTGTGTGGTGTGATGTGGCGTGTGGTGTAGTGTGTGGTGTGGTGTGTGATACGGTGCGTGGTTTGGTGTGATGTGGTGTGGTGTATGGTGTGGTGGGGTGCAGTGTGTGGTGTGGTGTGGTGTGATGTAGTGTTTGGTGTAATGTGTGGTGTGATGTAGTGTGGTGTGTGGTGTGACGTAGTGTGGTGTGTGGTGTGATGTAGTGTGTAGTGTAGTGTGTGGTGTGGTGTGTGGTAGAATGTGTGGTGTGATGTAGTGTGGTGTGTGGTGTGGTGTGGTGTGGTGCAGTGTGTGGTGTGGTGTGGTGCGTGGTGTGGTGTGGTGTGATGTAGTGTGCGGTGTAGTGTGTGGTGTGGTGTGATGTAGTGTGTAGTGTAGTGCGTGGTTTGATGTAGTGTGTGGTGTGGTGTGGTGCGTGGTGTGGTGTGATGTAGTGTGGTGTGTGTTGTGATGTGTGGTGTAATGTAGTGTGGTGTGTGGTGTAGTGTTTGGTGTGGTGTGGTGTGTGGTGTGGTGTGGTTCGTGGTGTGGTGTGATTTAGTGTGTGGTGTGGTGTGGTGTGTGGTGTGGTGTGATGTAGTGTGGTGTGTGTTGTGATGTGTGGTATAATGTAGTGTGGTGTGTGGTGTAGTGTTTGGTGTGGTGTGGTGTGGTGTGGTGCAATGTGTGGTGTGGTGTGGTGCGTGGTGTGGTGTGATGTAGTGTGTGGTGTGGTGTGTGGTGTGGTGTGATGTAGTGTGTGATGTGGTGTGATGTAGTTTGTGGCGTAGTGTGTGGTGTAGCATGTGGTGTGGTATGATGTAGTGTGTAGTGTAGTGCGTGGTGTGATGTAGTGTGTGGTGTGGTGACACAACGCAACTTGAAAACCACAGAAATTCACTTATAACCACCATAAAAACCCCCCTAAAAAACCAAATCCCACATCATATCCCATCACCACATCACACCATCCCCCTCCCCCATCATACTAAAAACCCCAAAAATCCATCAATAAAACCAATAAACCTCCCAAACTCCCCTATCAACAAACCCCCCAAACTCTCCCCGAAATCTCCCACCAACAAACCCCCCAAAACCATCTGAAATCACCCAAATTTCCTCTTAACAAACCCCCAAAACCATCTGAAATCACCCAAATCTCCCACCAACACCCCAAAACTTCCCAACCCCACAAAACCATATAAAATTCGCCCCTAACAAACCCCCACAACCACCTAAACCTCCCACCAACAACCTCACAATAGTACTGCAAGCAGGCAACATTGGCGCAAAAGTAGGGCGCTGACTTTCCCGCGCTTTTTTGACCTTGACATTCGTCGCACAACTGGTCGTCCAATACATAAGGCTTCACCTCCACCTTGCAGGTGTGGAATAATAATAATAATAATAATAGTAACAATGGAAAAAATAATTATAATAACAAAAATAAGGAAAATAATGAAAAGAATAAAATGAAAAAAAAAAGAATAATTCAAAATAATAAAAATGAGGGTATAAATAAAAATAAGAATGGTAATAATAATTATTATTATAATAATAATAATAATAATAATGGTAACAACAACAAAAAAAATATATTGAAAATATAAAATTAATATAAATATTAATAACAAGCATTCGAATAATCAGGCAGCAACGCTACAATACCACAACAACAATAACAGCCACAACAACAGAAACAACAGCAACTACATCAACAGCAACAAAAACAACAACAGCATCAACAACAACAGCAACAACAACAAACGGCAAACAATAACCACAACAACAACCGCAAAAAAATAAACAACAGCAACAACAACCACAACAGCAAAAACAAAAACAACAGCAGTAGCAGCAACAACAGCAATAACAACAACAACAACAACAGCAGCAACAGCAACAACAGCAATAACAACAACAACAGCAGCAACAATAGCAACAACAAAAAACAACAAACAACAACAACAACAGACCCTCTTGTCAATGTCTCCGAACTGCAGTTGTACAAAGCGAGCGCTGATGGCGGCTATGTAACTCTGCTGCCTCGAAAACGACACTCTGCCTGCCCCCTGTGGTGGTGGTTGTTTTTGTGGTGGCCGTGGTGGTTGTGGCGGCCGTGGCGGTGGGAATTGTGGTGGCCGTGGTGGTAGTAGCGATGGTTGTGGTGACCGTGGTGGCTGCGGCAGTGGTTGTGGCGTTTTATTTATTGAAAAATGAAAGAAATACGCTAATAATAATATAAACGATAGGAAAAATGGTGGAAGGTGGTGATAATGGTGGAAAATGGTGGAAGATGGCAATGATGGTGATAATGGTATAAGATAGTGAAAGATGGTGGAGGATGGTGATAATGGCGGAGTGTGGTGAGGATGAAGGAGGATGGTGGATGATGATGATGGTGATGATGGCGAAAGATGATGGAGGATGGTGGATGATGGTGGAAAATGAAAAAGAATGGGGGAGGATGGGGGAGAATGGAGAAGGGGTGGAAGGTACCTTGGGGTATTTGAGTTCAGGGTCGGTGTCAATGCCTGCGTAGCACACACCGCCGTACAACTGATCCATTGACAACGCCAACTCCACTGTTGTGGTGTTGTTGTAGTGGTGGTGTTGTTGTTGTGGTGGTAGTGGTGTTGTTGTAGTGGTAGTGGTGTTGTAGTGGTGGCGGTGTTGTAGTGGTAGTGGTGGTGTTGTTGTAGTGGTGGTGGTGTTGTTGTGATGGTGGTGGTGTTGTTGTAGTGGTGTTGTAGTGGTGATGGTGTTGTAGTGGTGGTGGTGGTGATGGTGGTGTTGTTGTAGTGGTAGTGGTGGTGGTGTTGTTGTTGTGGTGGTGGTGGTGGTGTTGTAGTGGTGGTGGTGTTGTTGTGGTGGTAGTGGTGCTGTTGTAGTGGTAGTGGTGTTGTAGTGGTGGTGGTATTGTAGTGGTGGTGGTGTTGCAGTGGTGGTGGTGGTGTTGTTGTGGTGGTGGTGTCGTTGTGGTGGTGTTGTTGTGGTGGTGTTGTTGTGGTGGTGTTGTCGTTGTTTGTGGTGTTGCCGTGTTGTTGTTGTTGTGTTAGTAGTGTTGTGTTGTTGCAAAGAGTTGTTTTCGTGTTGTGTTGTGGGAAAGTGTTTTTTTACTGTCATATTATTGCAGGAGTGGTATCAGCACCAGCATCACCATCCCTGTCACCACCCTTGCCACCACCCCTACCATCACGGCCACCACCGCCACCACCGCCACCACCGCCACCACTTCACCTGCCCTCAAAGGTCTAGGAACACCTCCAACAAAGATGGTTTTACGAAGGTCGAGTGGCTGTGAAGCGTCCATCAGGAAGTCTGAGTCCACCAAACACCATGGTCTGATCTGCACCTGTGGTGGTATGGTGGTGAGGTTGTAGTTGTGGTGGTGTGGTACGTGGTGGTGTGATACGTGGTGGTGTGGTTTTAGTAAGGTATGTTGAGGTGTGATGGTGTGGTTGTAGTTGTGGTGGTTATGGTTGTGTGGTTTTGGTGTGGTGGAGGTGTGGTTGTGGTGGTTATGGTTGCATGGTGTGGTGGTAATGAGTGGTGTAGTGTGGCAGAGGTGGGTAGTGAAGTGGTGTGGATGCATGGGGATGGTTGTGATGTGGTGTATAAGATGGTGTGCAAAGCAATCATAAGATGGAACCACATGAAAATCCACTTAATTATAACTCCAATCACCCACTCGGCCCCCCTCCCAATCACCCACTCAACCACCCATTGAACCAATTTCCACCCAATCAACCCACCCCTACCCAATCAACCACCTCCTAACTCTCCCTTGACCCTCCATCAACCTACCTTAACCACCCACCCATTCATCCCAACCACCCACCCATTCATCCCAACCACCTACCCATCCCAACCACCTACCCATTCCAACCACCTACCCATTCCAACCACCTACCCATTCCAACCACCTACCCATTCCAACCACCTACCCATTCCAAACACCTGCCCATTCCAACCACCTACCCATCCCAACCACATACCCATTCCAACCACCTGCCCATTCCAACCACCTACCCATTCCAACCACCTACCCATCCCAACCACCTACCCATCCCAACCACCTACCCATTCCAACCACCTACCCATTCCAACCACCTACCCATTCCAACCACCTACCCATTCCAACCACCTACCCATTCCAACCACCTACCCATTCCAAACACCTGCCCATTCCAACCACCTACCCATCCCAACCACATACCCATTCCAACCACCTGCCCATTCCAACCACCTACCCATTCCAACCACCTACCCATTCCAACCACCTACCCATTCCAACCACCTACCCATCCCAACCACCTACCCATCCCAACCACCTACCCATCCCAACCACCTACCCATTCCAACCACCTACCCATTCCAACCACCTACCCATTCCAACCACCTACCCATTCAAACCACCTACCCATCCCAACCACCTACCCATTCCAACCACCTACCCATTCCAACCACCTACCCATTCCAACCACCTACCCATTCCAACCACCTACCCATCCCAACCACCTACCCATTCCAACCACCTACCCATTCCAACCACCTACCCATTCCAACCACCTACCCATCCCAACCACCTACCCATTCCAACCACCTACCCATCCCAACCACCTACCCATCCCAACCACCTACCCATTCCAACCACCTACCCATTCCAACCACCTACCCATCCCAACCACCTACCCATCCCAACCACCTACCCATTCCAACCACCTACCCATTCCAACCACCTACCCATTCCAACCACCTACCCATTCCAACCACCTACCCATCCCAACCACCTACCCATTCCAACCACCTACCCATCCCAACCACCTACCCATTCCAACCACCTACCCATCCCAACCACCTACCCATTCCAACCACCTACCCATCCCAACCACCTACCCATTCCAACCACCTACCCATTCCAACCACCTACCCATCCCAACCACCTACCCATCCCAACCACCTACCCATTCCAACCACCTACCCATCCCAACCACCTACCCATTCCAACCACCTACCCATCCCAACCACCTAGCCATTCCAAACACCTACCCATTCCAACCACCTACCCATCCCAACCACCTACCCATTCCAACCACCTACCCATTCCAACCACCTACCCATCCCAACCACCTACCCATCCCAACCACCTACCCATTCCAACCACCTACCCATTCCAACCACCTACCCATCCCAACCACCTACCCATTCCAACCACCTACCCATCCCAACCACCTACCCATTCCAACCACCTACCCATCCCAACCACCTACCCATTCCAAACACCTACCCATCCCAACCACCTAGCCATTCCAACCACCTACCCATTCCAACCACCTACCCATCCCAACCACCTACCCATTCCAACCACCTACCCATTCCAACCACCTACCCATCCCAACCACCTACCCATCCCAACCACCTACCCATTCCAACCACCTACCCATCCCAACCACCTACCCATTCCAACCACCTACCCATCCCAACCACCTACCCATTCCAACCACCTACCCATCCCAACCACCTAGCCATTCCAACCACCTACCCATTCCAACCACCTACCCATCCCAACCACCTACCCATTCCAACCACCTACCCATTCCAACCACCTACCCATCCCAACCACCTACCCATCCCAACCACCTACCCATTCCAACCACCTACCCATCCCAACCACCTACCCATTCCAACCACCTACCCATCCCAACCACCTACCCATTCCAACCACCTACCCATTCCAAACACCTGCCCATTCCAACCACCTACCCATCCCAACCACCTACCCATCCCAACCACCTACCCATCCCAACCACCTACCCATTCCAACCACCTACCCATTCCAACCACCTACCCATTCCAACCACCTACCCATCCCAACCACCTACCCATTCCAACCACATACCCATTCCAACCACCTACCCATTCCAACCACCTACCCATTCCAACCACCTACCCATTCCAACCACCTACCCATCCCAACCACCTACCCATTCCAACCACCTACCCATTCCAACCACCTACCCATCCCAACCACCTACCCATTCCAACCACCTACCCATCCCAACCACCTACCCATTCCAACCACCTACCCATTCCAACCACCTACCCATCCCAACCACCTACCCATTCCAACCACCTACCCATCCCAACCACCTACCCATCCCAACCACCTACCCATTCCAACCACCTACCCATTCCAACCACCTACCCATCCCAACCACCTACCCATCCCAACCACCTACCCATTCCAACCACCTACCCATTCCAACCACCTACCCATTCCAACCACCTACCCATCCCAACCACCTACCCATCCCAACCACCTACCCATTCCAACCACCTACCCATTCCAACCACCTACCCATTCCAACCACCTACCCATCCCAACCACCTACCCATTCCAACCACCTACCCATCCCAACCACCTACCCATTCCAACCACCTACCCATTCCAACCACCTACCCATCCCAACCACCTACCCATCCCAACCACCTACCCATTCCAACCACCTACCCATTCCAACCACCTACCCATCCCAACCACCTACCCATTCCAACCACCTGCCCATCCCAACCACCTACCCATTCCAACCACCTACCCATTCCAACCACCTACCCATTCCAACCACCTACCCATCCCAACCACCTACCCATTCCAACCACCTACCCATTCCAACCACCTGCCCATCCCAACCACCTACCCATTCCATCCACCTACCCATTCCAACCACCTACCCATTCCAACCACCTACCCATCCCAACCACCTACCCATTCCAACCACCTACCCATTCCAACCACCTACCCATTCCAACCACCTACCCATCCCAACCACCTACGCATCCCAACCACCTACCCATTCCAACCACCTACCCATTCCAACCACCTACCCATCCCAACCACCTACCCATTCCAACCACCTACCCATCCCAACCACCTACCCATTCCAACCACCTACCCATTCCAACCACCTGCCCATCCCAACCACCTACCCATCCCAACCACCTACCCATTCCAACCACCTACCCATCCCAACCACCTACCCATCCCAACCACCTACCCATTCCAACCACCTACCCATCCCAACCACCTACCCATCCCAACCACCTACCCATTCCAACCACCTACCCATCCCAACCACCTACCCATTCCAACCACCTAACCATTCCAACCACCTACCCATTCCAACCACCTGCCCATCCCAACCACCTACCCATTCCAACCACCTACCCATTCCAACCACCTACCCATTCCAACCACCTACCCATCCCAACCACCTACCCATCCCAACCACCTACCCATTCCAACCACCTACCCATTCCAACCACCTACCCATTCCAACCACCTACCCATTCCAACCACCTACCCATTCCAACCACCTAGCCATCCCAACCACCTACCCATCCCAACCACCTACCCATTCCAACCACCTACTCATTCATCCCAACCACCTACCCATTCCAACCACCTACCCATCCCAACCACCTACCCATCCCAACCACCTACCCATTCCAACCACCTACTCATTCATCCCAACCACCTACCCATTCCAACCACCTACCATTCCAACCAACTACCCATCCCAACCACCTACCCATTCCAACCACCTACCCATTCCAACCACCTACCCATCCCAACCACCTACCCATTCCAACCACCTACCCATTCCAACCACCTACTCATTCATCCCAACCACCTACCCATTCCAACCACCTACCCATCCCAACCACCTACCCATCCCAACCACCTATCCATCCCAACCACCTACCCATTCCAACCACCTACCCATTCCAACCACCTACCCATTCCAACCACCTACCCATTACAACCACCTACCCATCCCAACCACCTACCCATTCCAACCACCTACCCATTCCAACCACCTACCCATTCCAACCACCTACCCATCCCAACCACCTACCCATCCCAACCACCTACCCATTCCAACCACCTACCCATTCCAACCACCTACCCATCCCAACCACCTACCCATTCCAACCACCTACCCATTCCAACCACCTACCCATTCCAACCACCTACCCATCCCAACCACCTACCCATTCCATCCACCTACCCATTCCAACCACCTACCCATTCCAACCACCTAGCCATTCCAACCACCTAGCCATTCCAACCACCTAGCCATTCCAACCACCTGCCCATCCCAACCACCTACCCATTCCAACCACCTACCCATTCCAACCACCTACCCATTCCAACCACCTACCCATCCCAACCACCTACCCATTCCAACCACCTACCCATTCCAACCACCTACCCATTCCAACCACCTACCCATTCCAACCACCTACCCATTCCAACCACCTACCCATTCCAACCACCTACCCATCCCAACCACCTACCCATTCCAACCTCTTACCCAACCCAACCAACCAACTATTCACAACCTCCCACCCACCCTCCTGGCAGGTTTTTCTTTGGAGGTGGTAGAAGAGACACACCAGTAGAACTTACCATCCTCCTCCATGCAGGCCTCCATCAACCTCTGCACTGACATCTCGTCCTGGAAGAGCAGGAAGCAGTAGCCTGAAATGTCGGTGGTAGGAATATGTTGGTAGGGGTGGCGGTGGTAGAGATATGTTGGTAGGGGTGGCGGTGGTAGAGATATGTTGGTAGGGGTGGCGGTGGTAGAGATATGTTGGTAGGGGTGGCGGTGGTAGGAATATGTTGGTAGGGGTGGCGGTGGTAGGAATATGTTGGTAGGGGTGGCGGTGGTAGAAATATGTTGGTAGGGGTGGCGGTGTTAGAGAGATGTTGGTAGGGGTGGCGGTGGTAGAGATATGTTGGTGGGGGTGTCGGTGGTAGGAATATGTTAGTAGGGGTGGCGGTGGTAGAGATATGTTGGTAGGAATATGTTGGTAGGGGTGGCGATGGTAGAAATATGTTGGTAAGGGTGGCGGTGGTAGAAATATGTTGGTAGGGGTGGCGGTGGTAGAGATATGTTGGTAGGGGTGGCGGTGGTAGGAATATGTTGGTAGGGGTGGCGGTGGTAGAAATATGTTGGTAGGGGTGGCGGTGGTAGAGATATGTTGGTAGGAATATGTTGGTAGGGGTGGCGATGGTAGAAATATGTTGGTAAGGGTGGCGGTGGTAGAAATATGTTGGTAGGGGTGGCGGTGGTAGAAATATGTTGGTAGGGGTGGCGGTGGTAGAGATATGTTGATAGGGGTGGCGGTGGTAGAGATATGTAGGTAGGGGTGGCGGTGGTAGAGATATGTTGATAGGGGTGGCGGTGGTAGAGACATGTTGGTAGGGGTGGCGGTGGTAGAAATATGTTGGTAGGGGTGACGGTGGTAGGGATATGTTGGTAGGGGTGGCAGTGGTAGAGATATGTTGGTAGGGGTGGCGTGGTAGGAATATGTTGGTAGGGGTGGCGGTGGTAGGAATATGTTGGTAGGGGTGGCGGTGGTAGGGATATGTTGGTAGGGGTGGCGGTGGTAGAGATATGTTGGTAGGGGTGGCGGTGGTAGAGATATGTTGGTAGCGGTCGCGATGGTGGAGATGTGTTGGTAGGGGTGGCGTGGTAGAGACATGTTGGTAAGGGTGGCGTGGTAGAAATATGTTGGTAGGGGTGGCGGTGGTAGAGATATGTTGGTAGGGGTGGCGGTGGTAGAGATATGTTGGTAGGGGTGGCAGTGGTAGAGATATGTTGGTAGGGCTGGCGGTGGTAGAGATATGTTGGTAGGGGTGGCGGTGGTAGAGATATGTTGGTAGGGGTGGCGGTGGTAGAGATATGTTGGTGGGGGTGGAGGTGGTAGAGATATGTTGGTAGGGGTGGCGGTGGTAGAGATATGTTGGTAGGGGTGGCGGTGGTAGGAATATGTTGGTAGGGGTGGCGGTGGTAGATTTGTTGGTAGGGGTGGAGGTGGTAGGAATATGTTGGTAGGGGTGGCGGTGGTAGAAATATGTTGGTAGGGGTGGCGGTGGTAGAGATATGTTGGTAGGGGCGCCGGTGGTAGAGATATGTTGGTAGGGGTGGTGGTGGTAGAGATATGTTGGTAGGGGTGGCGTGGTAGAGATATGTTGGTAAAGGTGGCGTGGTAGGAATATGTTGGTAGGGGTGGCGGTGGTAGAGATATGTTGGTAGTGGTGGCGGTGGTAGAGATATGTTGGTAAGGGTGGCGGTGGTAGAGATATGTTGGTAGGAGTGGCGGTGGTAGAAAGATGTTGGTAGGGGTGGCGGTGGTAGAGATATGTTGGTAGGGGTGGCGGTGGTAGAAATATGTTGGTAGGGGTGGCGGTGGTAGAGATATGTTGGTAGGGGTGGCGGTGGTAGAAATATGTTGGTAGGGGTGGCGGTGGTAGGAATATGTTGGTAGGGGTGGCGGTGGTAGAGATATGTTGGTAGGGGTGGCGGTGGTAGAGATATGTTGGTAGGGGTGGCGGTGGTAGAAATATGTTGGTAGGGGTGGCGGTGGTAGAAATATGTTGGTAGGGGTGGCGGTGGTAGAGATATGTTGGTAGGGGTGGCGGTGGTAGGAATATGTTGGTAGGGGTGGCGGTGGTGGTGAAGGTGACGATGGTGGTGGATATATTGGTGGTGGCCTATGGCAGTAGGGGTGATGGAAGTAACGGCGATTGAAAAATAACAACAATAGAAATAATAAAAATTATAAAATATATTATTTTGAAAAAAATAATAATTATTATTATTAACACATTATATGGTATATAATAAAAGCGACAACTATGAAGTGAAAAATAAGGATAAGTAGAACACAGTGATAATGGTATGTTCATAACAATGATGGGACGTTGATAATGATGATGAAGTGTTGATAAGGATGATGAATTGTTGATAATGATGAGGAAGTGTTGATGAGGATGATGAGGTGTTAATAATGATGATGAAGTGTTGATAATGATGATGAAGTGTTGATAATGATGAGGAGGTGTTGATGATGATGATGAGACGATGACGACGACGATGATGATGATATACTAATAACAATGGTGATGAAATGGCGACCTTTGGGAGGGAATGCAGTTTTGGTTTCTGCCTTGTGGGGCCAATCGATGATGAGCGGTCCAAACTGCCTGAACGAAGCTGTGATCTCGTCTGCCAAGCACCCATCCTTCGTCATCACTCACCCATCCTTCGTCATCACTCACCCATCCTTCGTCATCACTCACCCATCCTTTGGCATTACTCATCCATCCATCAGTCCATCAATCATTACTCATCTATCCATCTATTTTTCAATAAATCCATGCATTCTTCATTCAATCCATCCATTCTTCAATCAATCCATGCATTCTTCATCACTCATCCATCCTTCCATACTCAGCATTTTTATCCATCCACTCTTCACTTAATACTCATTCTCACAACAGCAGCAACAGCAAAAACAACCGCATCAACAATAACAGCAACAACAACAACACCCACTTTCATCAGAGTCAGGAGGGAGACCACCCACAAAAACTTTCCTTGAGTAGCACTCGACTCGCGTGTTGTTATTGTTATTGTTGTTGTTACTATTATTGTTAGTGTTGTTGTTGTAAGCGCCACGACCACTGTTGTAACCTTTGAGGGTTTGTGAAAAAGGTTTAATTAAAAAAAACATCATCATCATCATCATCTTCATCCTCCTCCTCTTTTTTTTTCTTTTTCATCACCATCATCCCCATCATCATCATCATCACCATCATTATCATCATCATCATCGTCTTCATCATCATCATCATAATTATCCTCCTCCTCCTCCTCCTCCTCCTCCTCCTCCTCCTCCTCCTCCTCCTCCTCCTCCTCCTCCTCCTCCTCCTCCTCCTCCTCCTCCTCCTCCTCCTCCTCCTCCTCCTCCTCCTCCTCCTCCTCCTCCTCCTCCTCCTCCTCCTCCTCCTCCTCCTCCTTTTTCTCTTTCTCATCACCATCACCATCATCATCATCATCGTCATCATCCTCATGCTCATCATCATGATCATGATCATGATCATCATCATCATCATCATCATCATCATCATCATCATCATCATCATCATCATCATCATCATCATCATCAAAAACATCATCATCATCATCATCATCATCATCATCATCATCATCATCATCATCATCATCAACAACATCATCATCATCATCATCATCATCATCATCATCCTCATCATCATCATCATCACCATCATCAGCATCCTCCTCTTCGTCATCATGCTTTGGTGGTTAGACGTACCCTTGATGAGTTCAGAGAGGTAGAGTTTGGTGACGGCGTCTTGACTAAGGTTGAATGGAACATTGTTGTTGTTGTTGCCGGGTCTGCCTCCAGGCTGTGTTGTTGTTGTGTGTTGTGGTGTTGTTATGTGTGTGTTGTGGTGTTGATTTTTTGTGTTGCAATGTTGTCGTGAGTGTTTTGGTGTTGATTTTTTGTGTTGCAGTGTTGTTGTTGTGTGTAGCGGTGTTGTTGTTGTTGTTGTGTGGTGATTTTTTGTGTTGCGGTGTTGTTGTTGTTGTGTGTTGCAGTGTTGATTTTGTGTGTTGCGGTGTTGTTTTTGTGTGTTGTGGTGTTTTTCTTGTGTGTTGTGGTGTTGATTTTTTGTGTTGCAGTGTTGTTATTGTGTGTTGCAGTGTTGTTGTGTGTGTTGAAGTGTTGCGTTTGTTGTTGTTGTGTGTGTTGTGGTTTGATGTTGTGTGTGTCGCTGTTTTGTGTGTGTCGAAAAATTTCGGTTTGTTGTTGTGTGCTGCAGTGTTGCGTTGTTTTATTGTTGCAATGTTAAATTGGTACATGTGTTTTTTGTTATGTTATAAAGTGTTGTACGGTGTTGTAGTGTTACATTGTGTTGTATTATGTTATAGTGTGTTTTGTTGTGTTACATTGTGTTAAATAGTGTTATATGTTCTTTTGTGTTACATTGCTGTATTATATTACAGTGTAACATTTAAAATTTTACAATGGAAAATAAACGACAAATAATAAATAAATAAATAATAAGTATATGACTTGTATATTTTAGAAATATATAAATAATAAAAATAGGCGTACAAACGTATTGACAGAAGATAATAGATAAAAGATCAAGAAAGATATAGATATTGTGAATATGTATGACCATGGGATAGATAGATACATGGTGCATAGAGATACATTGAATTTATAGATACAGTGTATATAGAAAGAGTGAATTTTTAGGTAACATGGAATTTATAGATTCATGGAAGATAAAGATACTTAAAAGCTATAGATACATGGAAGATACATAAACTTTATAATTACATAGAAGATACATAAAATTTATAGATACATTGAAGATAGATACATTAACTTTATAGATAAATGGAAGAGATGGGTACATGGAATTCATAGATTCATGGAAGATAAAGATACATTAACTTTTTAGATATGTAAAAAATATAGGTACATAAACTCTATAGATACATGGAAGATACATAAACTCTATAGATACATGGAAGATACATAAACTCTATAGATACATGAAAGATACATAAACTCTATAGATACATGGAAGATACATAAACTTTATAGATATAAAGATAAAAAGTTAGAGGACAAAAAGACAGGCCTAAGAGATACAAATGGAATGATGAATGGATGTTGTGTTGTGGAGTCACAAGTGGGGAGGGGTGGCATTTGAAAGATCCATGTGTTTGGTGTTTTGTTGAAACTTGCAAAGACATTTTTTTATTCTAATGTAAGAGGTTGTCCAATGAAACGCTTGAAACCTTAAAAGTGTAACTAATTTTTAATTTATTATGGGGTAAATGTCATTATAATGATATTCGTATTTGTATTGTATTGTATTTTAATATATGATATTTCATTGTATTTATTTTATTGTATTTTATTTCATTGTATTTTATTTTATTGTATTGTACTTTGATGTATTTTATTTTATTGTATTTTATTTTATTGTACATTATTATATTGTATTGTATTGTATTGTATTTTATTATATTTTTATATATTTTTTTGTATTGTATTGTATTTTATTTTTTTGTATTGTATTATATTTAATTTTATTTTTTTGTATTGTATTGTATTTTATTTTATTTTTTGTATTGTATTGTATTTTATTTTTTTTTTTTTATTGTATTGTATTGTATTTTATTTTTTAGTATTGTATTGTATTGTATTTTATTTTTCTGTATTGTATTGTATTTTCGGAATATATTTGTCAATTTTGTTGCAATAGTGGAGTATGAAGGAGTATTACTTTCAAGTTAGGCATGGAAAAGTCAAGAAGTTGTTGTTGTTGTTGCAGTTGTTGTTGTTGTTGCAGTTGTTGTTGTTGTTGCAGTTTAAGGAGTAGAGCTTCGGAAAGATGGCTGTTGAACGGGTGGTTGGATGAGTGGTCGTAAGCACTGAAATCACCCATGTTGTTGTTGTAGTGTTGTTGAGAAAGTTTGGCTAGTAAGTCCCTGTTTTCAGGATCAGACGGCAAGCTGTTGTAATTATTGTTGTTGATGTTGTTGTTGCTGAATGATGTTTCACCCTTGTTGTAAAATAAGCTGTTGAGGTCATTGTTGTTGTTGCTGTTGTTGCTGAGTGATCGTTTGAAGGACCTGACTTCATCAGAAACAGGACTGAGCTGCAGTTTTTTGAGTTGTTGTTCAATGTTGTTGTTGCTGGTGTTGAATGCATTGTTGTTGAATGCACTGGGGTTGTTGCTGAGAACATTGTTGGCATTTGAAGAAGGAAAATTGAGAAAAAATGGAATTTCTTGAGGAGAAAAATCGAGTGGCGATGGAAGGTAGGGGTACGGAGGAGGAAGCAGGTGCTGCGGTCGAGGCGCCTCTTGCCGCGAAAAAACGCCTGTTTCTGGAAAGTGGTCGTCTCCGATGGGTTTGTTGACATCACTCAAGGACAGAGTTGACGGCTTGACGACGTTACTTT
>OX387258.1:4229670-4232170 GCA_947562095.1 Branchellion lobata | reverse complement strand
CTACTCAGACGCTGTACTATTAAAATATGTAACTTTTTAGCTAGCTTGCCTTGATGTCTGATGTTTTAAAACTAGTATTGTATTGTATTATATTTTATTGTATTGCATAAAGTTATATTATAGTGTATTGTATTGCATCGTATTGTATCGTATTGTAGTGTATTGTAATGTTTTGTATTGTACTTTATTGTATTGTATTTTATTGTCTTGTTTTTTATTGTATTGTATTTTAGTACATTGTATAGAATTTAATTTTTGTCTGACGCTCAAATAACTGATTCTTGTCTGTTGTGTCAAGCACACCAGAGAGACAGCAGACGATATTGTTTCAAGGTGTAGAAGCTAAAAAAATACTACCAACAAAATAATAATAATAACAACAACAAAATATAATCAAAATATCAACAAAAACTATCATAATAACAATAACAAAAAAATATAATCAAAATATCAACAAAGAACTATAATAATACTAAAAACAACAAAAACTAAAATAACTAAAAACCATATGTACAGCGCCAAGGCAAGCACCTGAGCGCCCTCACTCAGTCATTGGGACGATCTGGCCATGAAGATTATAAGCTAGTTCAAATCCATGAACCTTGAAGAATGTTTTGAAAATTTGAAAATGTTTCGAATTTTGGAATGCAGCTTCTAGAAGGAATTGTGAAGAACCTATGCGTGCAAGGACTGGCCCATTCCTATCGGTTGCCATGGTTACCAAATTCATCGACGAAGTGTTAACAGTGCTTGCTATCTTTCGTTTGCAACAAGGTCACAGCCACAACCACAGCCACAGCCACATACACAACCAAATTCACAACCACAGCCACAGCCACAACCACAGCCAATTTTGAAACAACAACCACAGCCACAACCACAGCCACAACTACAGCCACAGCCACAACTTGACCTAAGTAAAAAAAAACTGACCCCATCAGCAACAACTCGACCCCATCAGCAACAACTCAACCCCATTAACAAAATTCAACCCCATTAACAACACTGACCCCATCAACAACAAGAACTCATTAAAAGAATTCACCCTATTAACAATTTGACCCTGTTTACAACACTGACCCCCTTAACAACACTGACCCCCTTAACAACACTGACCCTATTAAGAACAGTGACCCATTAAGAACAGTGTCACCATTTAACGCTATTAACACCAAGAACACCACCACATTCATACCTTCGCCACCACCAAAGCATTTCTTACATTTACCCCAGCAGCCACCACTAGCCACCACTAGCATTCACCACCAATCACTACCAGCCACCACCAACCACCACCAACCACCACCAGCCCCTACCAACCATCAATAACCACCAACAATACCAGCCTCTATCAAGACCACTCCAGCAACCACCAACGGACATTACCAGCCACTACCAGCCACTACCAGCCACTACCAGCCACTACCAGCCACTACCAGCCATTACCAGCCTCTACCAGCCACCACCAGCCACCACCAGCCACAATACAATACAAATACAAAAACGAATATTATTATAGGGGCATTAACCCCGTAGAGTTTCGAGGCCACCACAGCAACCATCACAGCAACCACCACCATAGCAAACACCACCATAGCAACCACCACTATAGCAACCACCACCATAGCAACCACCACCATAGCAACTGATCAGTTGGCGTAGATGACACTGACAGCAACGATGACACTCATGCAGGTGAAGGCTGACAGAGCCAAGGCCAGAAACCTTATGTGAGGATTTTGTTAAATTCATCAATTAATTTGATATTTATATTGAACTGATTAAATAATTTTACTTTTAAATTCAACCAAAATGTTTCATACTCCAACATCGAATTGGAAGTTAATGTTTAAGAACTTCGTATCACCACATTTGAATGTTTAAGAACTTCGTATCACTACATTTGAATGTTTAAGAACTTCGTATCACTACATTTGAATGTTTAAGAACTTCGTATCATTACATTTGAATGTTTAAGAACTTCGTATCACTACATTTGAATGTTTAAGAACTTCGTATCACTACATTTGAATGTTTAAGAACTTCGTATCATTACATTTGAATGTTTAAGAACTTCGTATCACTACATTTGAATGTTTAAGAACTTCGTATCACTACATTTGAATGTTTAAGAACTTCGTATCACTACATTTGAATGTTTAAGAACTTCGTATCACTACATTTGAATGTTTAAGAACTTCGTATCATTACATTTGAATGTTTAAAAACTTCGTATCACTACATTTGAATGTTTAAGAACTTCGTATCATTACATTTGAATGTTTAAAAACTTCGTATCACTACATTTGAATGTTTAAGAACTTCGTATCATTACATTTGAATGTTTAAGAACTTCGTATCACTACATTTGAATGTTTAAGAACTTCGTATCACTACATTTGAATGTTTAAGAACTTCGTATCATTACATTTGAATGTTTAAGAACTTCGTATCATTACATTTGAATGTTTAAGAACTTCGTATCACTACATTTGAATGT
>OX387258.1:4217170-4224670 GCA_947562095.1 Branchellion lobata | reverse complement strand
TGAGGAAGGGGGGAGGGGGGAAGGGAGGGTGGATGTTGGATACATGTTAGAGGCAGAATGGGAGTTGGGTGGGTTTTGAATAAACCTTTGGGTGAAAATAAAAGGAAATTTCAATGGGTTTTGGGTGACTGTTGAGTGGATTACAAAACAATACAAAACAATACAATGAAATAACTTACAATACAATATACAATACAATACAAATACAAACACGAATATTATTATAGTGGCATTAACCCCGTAGAGTTTCGAGGCCACAATACAATACAATACAATACAACACAATAAAACACAATAAAACACAATAAAATAAAATACAATACAAAAAAACACAATAAAATAAAATACAATACAATACAATAAAAAATAATACAATACAATATTATACATTACAATACAATACAATAAAACAATACAATACAATACAATACAATACAATACAATATAATACAATAAAATACAATACAATAAAATAAAATACAATGCAATACAATACAATACAATACAATACAATACAATACAATACAATACAAAACAATAAAATAAAATAAAATACAATACAATAAATTACACTAAAATACAATACAATACAATACAATACAATACAATACAATACAATACAATACAATAAAATACAATACAATACAATACAATACAATACAATACAATAAAATAAAATAAAATAAAATACAATACAATAAATTACACTAAAATACAATGCAATACAATACAAGGCAATAAATTACACTAAAATACAATACAATACAATAAAACACAATACGATACGATAAAATACAAATACGAATATTAGTATAGTGGAGTTAACCCCGTAGGGTTTTGAAGCCAGTCAATTCACAAGAAAGAAGTTCATGAGATTATATGTGAAGTCCAGATTAAATATGAATAAAATCAAGTGGAAACACTTCAAATGTTCTTAACAGTTTTGCTACGAATTTCCCAAAAATAGATGCAAAATATATTTAAAAATAAAAACAAATTAACCCAAGAAGGAATCCAAAAATATCCAAAATAACCCAAGAAGTAATCCAAAAAAATCCAAAAATTCAATCAAAAATATCCAAAAATAAATAAAAAAGAGCAAAACTATGAACTATAAAAACATTAGTAACAATGGTCAAATGTGATTAGCACTTATGATTTAATTGAATTTAAGGACCAATTATGAATTCAATTAAAAATAATTAATAGCTTATAATGGTAATGAAAAAACGCTGAAGATGATTGACAGTAATTGGGCGGGTTGGGGAAGAAGGTGGAGGTGAGGGGGAGGGTGATGTGGAGGGAACAGACCCTGATGAACCTGGAAAGGAAAAATTTAAACTCTTTCAATAAATGAGGTTTAAATTGGAAAAGGAATGCCTGAAAAAAAATTGTGAAAAAATCCAAATGTAAATTTTGATTTTCTTTTCATCCCTCATCCATCGCGGCCTTTATCATCCCTCATCCATCGCGGCCTTTTTCATCCCTCATCCATCGCGGCCTTTTCATCCCTCATTCATCCCTACATCAAAACCCTCTTTCATCCCCTTTTCATTCGCTATTCCTCCTCCATCACTCATTCACCTCTTCCGGCCTACATCATCGCTCATCTTTTCCTCATCCACCTCTTTCAACCATCTTCCATCTGTCTCTCTCATCCATTCTTCCATCTATAATTATTCTTTCATTCATTCCTCTATCCATCATCCCTCCCTCATTCATCCCTCCATCCATCATCCCTCCTTCATTCATCCCTCCATCCATCATCCCTCCTTCATTCATCCCTCCATCCATCATCCCTCCTTCAAACATCCCTCCATCCATCATCCCTCCTTCATTCATCCCTCCATCCATCATCCCTCCTTCATTCATTCTTCCATCCATCATCCTTCCCTCATTTATACTTCCGTCCATCATCCCTTTTTCAATCATCCCTCCATCCATCATCCATCCTGCATTCATCCTTCCATCCATCATCCATTCTGCATTCATCCTTCCATCCATCATTTCTTTTTCTTTCATACCTCCATTCATCCCTCCATCCATCATCCTTGGTTCCTTCATTTTTTTCATCCATCAATCTTTTTCAACTCATCCCTCCTTCATTCATCCTTCCATCCATCATCCTTTTATCCATAATTTTTCTTTCATTCATTCCTCTATTCATCATCCCTTTTCCATTCATTCCTCCATCCATCATTTTTTCATTCATCCCTCCATCCATCATCCCTCCTTCCTTCATCACTCCATCCATCATTCTTCCTTCATTTATCTCTCCATCCATCATCCCTCCTTCATTCATCCCTCCATCCATCCCTCACCTGAAGATGTCGATGGATCGGCTGCTGTGACAAGCAGGAGTGCAATGAAAACACAAAGGCCCTTTGTCTTCCAGGGGTTCTAAGAAGGGGTTTTTGTTGTTGGTGGTGTTGTTGTCGTTTTTGTTGTTGTCGTTGTTTTTGTTGTTGTTGTTGTTGTTGTTGTTGTTTTTGTTGTTGTTGTTGTTGTTGTTGTTGTTGTTGTTTTTGTTGTTGTTGTTGTTGTTGTTGTCGTTGTTGTTGTTGTTGTCGTTGTTGTCATTATTGTTGTTGTCGTTGCTATTGTTGTTGGTGGTGTTTTTGTTGTTTTTGGTGGTGTTGCTGGGAGTGTTGTTGTTGTTGGTTTTGTTGTTGTTGTTGTTAGTGTTATTGTAGGTTTTGTTTGTGGTGTTGTTGTTGTTGTTGTTGTTGTTGTTGTTGTTCCACTGAAACGCCTGAAGATAGTCCTCAGATGCGCTAAGGCTGGTTGTGGAAGGCGCACAAGTTCATCATAGGAGGTCCGGACGTTGTGGCAGAAGCGGGCCCTTGCGAAAGCTGGGCATTTAAGCCAGACGTGTTTAGCTGATTCGACCTCTTCCTCACAGAGTCGACAGAGGTCTGACTGCTTTTCCTGTGAGGTGCAGCCATCGGCGGAGACTTGGGTGGTGTCCGCTTCGGAGCCTGACCAGATCCGTCAGTTCTGCCTTGTTAAGGGTCCTTTCTGTGATTTGGTATTGGTTGTGTACAAGTCCAATAAGCGGGGGTGGCTGCTCGGGAATGGTCTGTCTTCCCGATGGATTCCTGCTTTTCTGGTCTTTCGGTCCAAGTGCCGCTCAGCAGGTTGCGGTAGAGTGGATCCCCGCTTGACTTCTAAGTCCGCCAACTCATTGCCCCAAAGGTTACAGTTTTTGAAGACCCAGTTGATGAGTAACCTTTTGGAGCAAATGATTGTGGCGATGGACCGTTGAAGAGTGTCAATGGTCTGGTCGGCTTGGCGTGGATTGCCTGTGGCTTCAACTGGGGATTTGCAATCACAGACAATGACCGCCTTGGGCCAATCATTTTCACTCTCTAGCCACTTCAAAGCAGCTTCTAGGGCTGCTTTTTCCGCCAAGTAGGCACTGCTGAGCGCCCCTGTAGGTGCGTGCCAACGGTGGAGGACTTTTTTGTATCTGGCTATGATCATGCCAGCTCCACCGTTTCTGGTGCCATCTGTCGTGGAACCATCAGTGTAGGAGGTTGATCTTAGGTGACCAGTGATGGCTCTAGCTGCGTTCAGCTGGGCACTTTCAAGCTTCCTTAGGTTGGATTTCGGCAACCAGGGAGCCCAAGCCTGTGAACCATATTCGGCCAAAGATCTTTGAATGGCGATGTAGATTGTTCTCAACTCTGCTGGTCGCCATCGCCAAGTTGTGCCCCCAAGGGCAGGGAAAATATTCGTCTTTTTGGTCATAGCCTGGTATACCTTTTTAGCGTGCTCACTGAAAGTGAGCTGTCGGTCGTATTGAACGCCTAAAAAGGTAGGAGCCGCGTTGAAGGAAAGGGGTAAACCTCTGATTGTAATATGCGGCTTCCATGACGCTTCAGCTGTGCATAGGCTGAAGATAGAGACTTCACACTTGTTTGTATTAAGTGTGAGACGGGCATCATCACTCCACTTCACTACCTTGTCAACTTCTTTTTGGAGCTTTTTTGTCATATCTATTTTACTCCTTCCGCTACACGCAATCGCCAGGTCATCGGCATAGGCACTCACGAGGGTTGTGTCTTCAAATTGCATGAGGAAATCATTAATATATATGACGAAGAGCAAGGGGGACAAAACTGATCCTTGTGGAAGACCTTCTTTGAAAGTTCTTGCTCGTCCAACCTTGGCATTGACCCTGACACGGGCTTGTCGGTTCGTCAGCCACGCACCGATCCATACCAGGAAGCGAGGCGGGATACCTAGAAGGTGCATCTTTTGCAGCAGACCTGTTCTCCAGACCCTATCATAGGCTTTGCTGAAGTCGAACAGGGTCATTCCTGTCCGTAGCCTCTTCGACGACTGGAATCCGTCAGAGATATGTTGTGATAGGTGGAGACATTGGTCTATTGTGCTTCGACCCTTCCGGAACCCGGCTTGTCAGGGACTCAGTAAGGAATGCTCTTTAAGCCACCATGAGAGACCGTTTACGATCATTCTCTCAAGTAGTTTGCAGATCGTTGATGTGAGGGCAATGGGCCGGTAACTGTCTACCGACTGAGGGTCCTTATCTTTTTTGAGAAACGGGGTAATGACCGCATCCCGCCAGGACTGAGGGCACCAGCCTTCGAACCAACTGTGGTTAGGAATTTTGAGTAATTCTACCTTAACGTCGGCTGGAAGGTGCTTGAGAAGGTCGGGTGCTATTTCATCTGGACCCACCGCTTTTCCCACTTTAATCTGCTTAAAAGCACTCTGGAGCTCGTCTTGGTGAAAAGCCTGTTTTGGAGTACGTCTAGGGCATCTCAACAGGGACTGCATATCCTGTCGATGCTGCTTGACTGCCAGTCTGCTCACTCGGTCGCTAGTCCTGCTACTAACGTTGGCATATTCTTGTATAAAAGCGTTCGCTTTGGCCTGATCACGGTGGTACAGTCGGCCTTTATATTGCAAAGCTTTTCCTGTTGGCTGTTGCTCTTTATTCTTGAGGCCCCGAACTGTCCGCCACGCTAACCTCGCGTCTTTTTCCGCTTTTATCTTTTCAAGGTGGTTGCGCCAAGACATGCGCTTTGCTTCTTCCACCTTTTCTGCCACTTCTTTGGATTTCTGCAACCATGCTGTGCGGTTCAAAGCCAGGTTGCGACAAAGTCGATTGCGCTCTTTCATGAGACACTTGATTTCGTCGTTCATGTAAGGAGTTTCATTTGTCCTGAGAACTCTGAGCGGTATGGTCATTGAGGCTGCTTTCTCTAAAGCTTCTGTGAAGATGAAGAGTTTCTTCGAGGGAACCTCTTCAGCAGCCAGCTCAGTGAGGGACTCCATTACAATTTCTTGGAACCTGGCCCAGTTAGCTTTGTGGTAGTTTGGACGAGTTTTAGTCTTTTGGTTTTCATAACCAACTCCCTGGTTCCACTTTATCAGCACCGGGAAGTGGTCAGAGTTAAGCTCGTTCAGAACTGACCAATCAAAGCTATTTGCCGCATCAGCATCTACCAGGGTGATATCCGGGGAGCTGAAGCCTGGACCTTGGTTGTTGCGAGAAGCACGAGTGGGAGTGCCATCGTTGAGAACCAGCTTGAAGTTGTCTTCCGCCCATTGGGACAGTGTTGTTCCACGTTCGTCGGACCGTGCAACATCATCCCAGACGGAATGATGTGCATTGAAATCACCACAGATCAAAACCTGAGCTGACGGTAGACTGGCAACGAGTGTTGGAAGATCCCTCGTGGGCGTTGAGCTCTTCGGTGGGATATAGACGTTTGTGATGGAGATGGAACGTCTACTCGAGGTAGGTAGAAGTATGCACTGCTGTTCTAAAGGGATTACTGCGGGGCACTGGGGCACCGAGTATTGGAGGCCTTTTTTGATGTAAGTGATGAGACCTCCACCTCTTTTTGTGTGAGTTCCACTACCCTTCCTGTCCGTTCTGATAGCATCAAACCCTTTCAGGAGAGGGGTAGGGTCTTCCAAACCAAGCTTGGTTTCTTGTAGCAGAATGATGTCCACTGCGTACTTCTTTATGACCACTCGGAGTTCGGGGATCTTTGTTGCCAGGTAATCGCAATTCCATTGCATTACGGTCAGCTTTCTAAGGGTGTTTCGAGGCTTCTGTGGTGCTACGTCCGACTATTGGGTTGTCCCACTGTTATGAGCGGAAAAACAGATCTGGCAAATCCCGCTGTGGGTGCTTTGAAGATGCTTTAAGGCAGGCCTTGTTTGTGGATCACATTTGAGATGGAATCCTCTCTTGCATTCAGAGCACTCAAGTGGGGCCCTATAGTTAGCCAGCCGGCCACGACATGCTGGGCACACTGAATTTGTTGGATTTAGTTTGGTGTGAGTAGTGATGTAGTTGGAGGTTGGAATGTTATGGTTACAGACGTGACAGCACCAATCTACGTGTGGTGCATAGCGGGAGACGTTAACACATTTCCTGTGGGAGATGCCACCGCAACTATGACACCTGATGGCAATGCTGTTTAATCTCATTTTTGTATTGCAGACACAGCATTGTTTATTTGTTCCCATCACCTGCGTGATTGTTGGGGTTGCAGTCGCGAGTCCAGCGCAGGGTCTGCAGATGAAGCCTTGAGTTCTCTTTTTGTTTCGAGTAAAGCCAGAGCAAGTCCTGTGATATGGCTGGCTGCAGCTTGAACAGGTGATGGGGGTGATGACACGTCTGATTGTCTTAGTGCATCCCCGGCACACCGGCCCGGGATTTACCTCAACGTCACCCGCTCTCAAGAGGAGAGACCGGAGGTGCAGGGCGGGATGTGCACCTTCGGCTATTGAAAAAGGGAGGTGGGAATGGGGGAGTCTGTAGTTTGCGCCTTCCACAGCGCAGCTTGGTCGATGGGATGGTTGGATTCGAATGTCGCCACTTAGCAGCATCTCGTTGGACACCACGTGAAAGCCTCAAAACTTGTCCAACGTTGTTGTCGTTGTTGGTGGTGGTAGTGGTGTTGTTGTTGTTGATGGTGGTGCTGCTGTTGTTGGTGTTATTGTTGGCGTTGTTGGTGGTGGTGTTGTTGTTGGCGTTATTGTTTTTGCTTTTGTTTGGGAGGTGTTGTTGTTGTTGGTGGGTGAGTTGTTGTTGGTGGTTTTCTTTTTGTGTCTCTTTGTGTTAGAAAAGTGTGCTGCTGTTGTTGTTGGTGTTTTTGTTATTTTTGTTGGTGTTGTTGTTACTGATGTTGTTGTTGTTGATGTTGTTGTTGTTGCTGGAAGAATGTGTTGATGTTTGGAGAGGTTTGTTAGTGTTGGTGGTTTTGATGTTTTCAATTTATATGAATTAATATTAATTTTATAACTAGTCTATTTTTTTGTATATACACGCCTCTGAGACAACCTAGTTTGCCAACTCTGCGCCAGAACGAATTTTACATTTATTAATTAATTAATTAATTCATTCATTTATTTATTCATTCATTCATTCATTCATTTATTTCCTTATTCATTCATTCATTTACTCATTCATTCATTCATTCATTCATTCATTCATTCATTCATTCATTCATTCAT
>OX387258.1:4212170-4214670 GCA_947562095.1 Branchellion lobata | reverse complement strand
ACGTGGCACAGTCTCTGCTGCTCCTGCTGCTTCAGCCACTTCTCCGCACGACTCAACAGGTGTTTGAACTCTTCGTAGCCTGTGGGGGTTGTGTGTGGATTCGTGTGGCTATGCCTATGGTGGTTGTTTGTGGCTGTGGTTGTGGTTGTGTGTGGATATGTGTGCCTGTGTTTGTGGTGGTTGTGTGTAGCTGTAATTGTGTGTGGTTTTGTGTGGCTTTATTTGTGTGTGGTTGTATGTATGTGTGTATTGGTGGTTGTTTGAGAGTTGACGAGAGGCTGTTGGTGAGTTTCGTTGGTTTTCATGTATGGTTGTTAACTGTGGTATTTGGTGGTTGTTGGTGGTCCTTGGTGGTCTCTGGTGGTTGTTAGTGGCTGTTCGTGGTCATTAAATATGGATGTATCGATGGCACATGATTAAAAAATTAGTTGAAGGTTGTGTGACGTCAAAGGTAGCCAAGGAAACTCACCTCGTTTGGTATTTTTCGGTATAAAATCTTCAATCACTGTTTGTGAAGCAACATTTTAAATATTCAGTTTTAAAAATATTTTTGAGAATTAATCGTTCATTCATCATGAAGTGATTCTATAGAAATATACATTCCAAGTTATAATTGTTTTCCATTTAACCATTCATCCATCCATTAATCCATCCATTCATCCATTCATTCATCCATCCATTCATCCATCCATTCATCCATCCATTCATCCATCAATTCATCCATCCATTCATCCATCATTCATCCATCCATTCATCCATCCATTCATCCATCCATTCATCCATCCATCATCATCCATCCATTCATCCATCATTCATCCATCCATTCATCCATCCATTTATCCATCCATTCATCCATCCATTAATCCATCCATTCATCCATCCATTCATCCATCCATTCATCCATCCATTCATCCATCCATTCATCCATCCATTCATCCATCAATTCATCCATCCATTCATCCATCCATTCATCCATCCATTCATCCATCCATTCATCCATCCATTCATCCATCCATCCATTCATCCATTCATCCATCCATTCATCCATCCATTTATCCATCCATTCATCCATTCATTCATCCATCCATTCATCCATCCATTCATCCATCCATTCATCCATCCTTCCATCCATCCATTCATCCGTCCATTCATCCATCCGTTCATCCATCCATTCATCCATCCATTCATTTATCCATTCATCCACCCATTCATTCATCCATTCATCCATTAATCCATTCATCTATCCATTCATCTATCCATTCATCTATTCATTCATCCATCTATTCATCCATTCATTCATCCATCCATTCATGCATCTATTCATCCATCCATTCATCTCTCCATTCGTCCATCCATTCATGCATCTATTCATCCATCCATTCATGCATCTATTCATTCTTTTTTCGTCCATCAATTTATGGGATACAGAGACTCACAAACCCCCTACAGACCCACTGAAAACTTGGAGTTTTTAGGCACTTTGTTGCCTTTATTGTTCAGTGCTCCTTTGAGAATTGTAAAGTGAATGATTGGATACCAGACAAAAAAATAATGAATAATTGGATCATAACTAATTGATTAATGAATAATTGGATCATAATTAATTGAATAATGAATAATTGGATCATAACTAATTGAATAATGAATAATTGGATCATAACTAATTGAATAATGAATAATTGGATCATAACTAATTGAATAATTGATAATTGGATCATAACTAATTAAATAATAGATAATTAGATCATAACTAATTGAATAATGAATAATTGGATCATAACTAATTGAATAATGAATAATTGGATCATAACTAATTGAATAATAGATAATTGGATCAGAACTAATTGAATAATGAATAATTGGATCATAACTAATTGAATAATTGATAATTGGATCATAACTAATTGAATAATTGATAATTGGATCATAACTAATTGAATAATAGATAATTGGGCTAGGATAATTAGGTCAAAGATAATCGGATAATGAAGTGGATAATGGATTGATGGAAGAAGAGGGAGATTTCATAACCCACAACCCTTTAGACACGCAGAAACTTCACTACGCATTTATCACACATTCACCACTCATTCACCACACATTTACCAAACATTCACCACACATTCACCACAAATTCACTACACATTCACCACACATTCACCACACATTCACCACACATTCATCACACATTCACCACACATTCACCACACATTCACCACACATTCACCACACATTCACCACACATTCACCACACATTCACCACACATTCACCACACATTCACCACACATTCACCACACATTCACCACACATTCACCACACATTCACCACACATTCACCACACATTCACCACACATTCACCACACATTTACCACACATTCACCACACATTCACCACACATTCACTACACATTCACCACACATTCACCACACATTTACCACACATTCACCACACATTCACCACACATTTACCACACATTCAACACACATTCACCACTCATTC
>OX387258.1:4202170-4207170 GCA_947562095.1 Branchellion lobata | reverse complement strand
TGGGTGGGTGTTGAGTGGGTGTTGGGTAAGTGTTGGGTGGACTTTGGATGAATTTGGTGGTTGTTGTTGGGTGGAGTTGGTTGTTGTTGGGTAGTTTTTGGAAAATGTACAGGTGTTATACAGTGGTCATAGGGTGTGTGTAAGCGCTTCTCATCCAACATTATAAGATCAATCATTTTGCTTTCTTTCAAACATGGTTTTCATTTTTTCATTTTTTTTTTGAAACACATTTCAGCCCCTGACTCTCACCTCCCCCCCCCCCCACCTCAATCCTCTACAGAAACAAGTAATACCCCCAGGGACGACGCTTCTTGTCATGATAACGTCACAAAAAATTGACGCCGTAGCCTGACTGGTCACCTTGTCGGCCACCTTATTGGTCATCTTGTCACGTGTCTGGAAACACGTGATCGACTCACAGCATTTTAATTGGACGCCAGTTTGCTTGGACAGCCAATTATTGGCCTGGTCTATGAGCTTTCTGGTGGTTGGGGTTGGGAGAAGAATGAGGAAGAAGAAAGAGAAGGAAGAAGGGAAAGGAAAAATAGAAGGTACGATGAAGAGAAGAAGGGAGGTAAAAGAAAGAAAAAGAAAGAAAAAAAGAAAAAAGGTGGGAAAAGGAAGAAAAGAAAGAAAAAAAAAAGAGAAAGAAAAAAAGAGGAAAGGGTAGAAGGAGGAAGAAAGGAAGATGAGGAAACTGAAATAGAAAGGAGAGAAAAAAAAGCCCGGTAAGGAGGAAAAAGAAAGAGAAGGAAGAAGAAGAAAAGGGGAGGAAGAAGAAGAGAGGGGAGGAAGAAGAAGAGAGGGGAGGAAGAAAAAGAGAGGGGAGGAAAAAGAAGAAAGGAGAGGAAAAAGAAAAGATGGGAGGAAAAAAAAGAAGAGGAGTGGAAGAAGAAGAGGGGAGGAAGAAGAAGAGGGGAGGAAGAAGAAGAAAAGGGGAGGAAGAAGAAAAGAGGAGAGGAAGAAGAAGAGAGGGGAAGAAGAAGAAGAAGAGGGGAAGAAGAAGAAAAGAGGGGCAGAAGAAGAAGAGAAGGAGGAAGAAGAAAAGAGAGGAGGAAGAAGAAGAGAGGATAAAAAGAAAAAGAGAGGGGAGGAAGAAGAAGAGAGAGGGGGGAAGAAGAAGAGAGGGGAGGAAGAAGAAGAGAGGAGAGAAGGAAGAAAAGAGGAGAGGAAGAAGAAAAGAGGAAAGGAAGAAGAAGAGAGAGGATGAAGAAGAAGAAAGGAGAAGAAGAAGAGAGGGGGGAAGAAGAAGAGAGGGGAGGAAGAAGAAGAGAGGAGAGAAGGAAGAAAAGAGGAGAGGAAGAAGAAAAGAGGAAAGGAAGAAGAAGAGAGAGGATGAAGAAGAAGAAAGGAGAAGAAGAAGAGAGGGGGGAAGAAGAAGAGAGGAAAGGTAGAAGAAGCGAGGAGAGGAAGAAGAAGAGAGAAGATGAAGAAGAAGAAAGGAGAGGAATAAGAAGAGAGGGGAGGAAGAAGAAGAGAGGAGAGGAAGAAGAAGAAAGGGGCAGAAGAAGAAGAGAAGGGGAAAGAAGAAAAGAGGGGAGGAAGAAGAAGAGAGGATAAAAAGAAGAAGAGAGGGGAGGAAGAAGAAGAGAGGATAAAAAGAAGAAGAGAGGGGAGGAAGAAGAAGAGAGGGGGGAAGAAGAGGGGGGGGGGAAGAAGAAGAGAAGGAGGAAGAAGAAGAGAGGGGGGAAGAAGAAGAGAGGAGAGGAAGAAGAAAAATGGAAAAAGAAAGAAAGGTTGAATATAAAATAGGAAGATTAATAAATATGAACGACATTATATTATTGAAATGGGGTTCAATGTTAATGCATTGTAGACTTCAATGTACGGTATTTTAATGAACCGAAAGTCAATTAATTGAATTAATCGATTATATATTGATTATATTTCGAAAAGTTCAGATTTGAAAATAATAATAAGATTATTTAAAGGAATAATTCTCCACTGGAAGGCTTCAAATTTGTAGAAAATGGATTTCAGTTCGTTGATGGTTTGTTCATTGTTGTTGTTGTTGTTGTTGTTGTTGTTGTTTTTGTCGTTGTTATTGTTGCTGCTGTTGTTTTTATTGCCAAGGTTACTGTGGTTTGAGAAGTTGATGAAAACAGGGTCGCTTTCGAGGGTGGTGGAGGTGGTGGTGGAGGTGACGGAAGTGAGGTTGGTGACCAATTCATTGGTGGGCTGGAAAGGCAAGAAGTCGATGTACTTGAGTTCCATTATGTTGTTGTTTTTGTTGTTGTTGTTGTTGTTGTTGGTGGTGGTGGTGTTGTTGTTGTTGGTGGTGGTGTTGTCGTTGTTGGTGGTGGTGTTGTCGTTGTTGGTGGTGGTGGTGTTTTTTTAATGTTTTTGTTTTTAGGGTTGTCGGTTTTGGGGTTTATGTTTTTGTTGCTGGTGTTTTTGTTGTTGGTGTTGTCGGTTTTGTTGTTGGTATTGATGGTGGTTTTGTTGTTGTCGTTGGTGTATTTTTTGTTGGTTTTGTTGCTGTCTTCGGTGTATTTGTTGTTGGTTTTATTGTTGGAGTAATTGTTGTTGTTGATTTTTATGCTGTTGTTTTTGTTGCCGCTGTCTTTTACGTTTTTGTTGTCATTTTGATTGTTTTCATGTATGTTGTTGGTGTTCTTGTTGTATGAATTGTTGTTTTGGCAATGTTTTCATCTTTGACGCTAGAGTTGTTGTTGGTTGTTTGTTAACGATGTTGTTGTGTTCGTGTTGTCGTTATGTTTGCTGCTACTGTGGTTAACGTTTTTTCGTTAGTATTATTTTTGTTGTTCTTTTTTTTCTTGTTACTATTGTTTGCTGTTCTTCCTGTTAGAGTTATTATTGTAATTGTTGTTTTTATCGTTTTGTTGTTATTATTATTCTGTTGTTATTATTATTCTGTTGTTATTATTATTCTGTTGTTATTATTATTCTGTTGTTATTATTATTCTGTTGTTATTATTATTTTGTTGTTAGTATTATTCTGTTGTTATTATTATTCTTTTGTTATTATTATTCTGTTGTTATTATTCTTCTGTTGTTATTATTATTCTGTTGTTATTATTATTCTACTGTTATTATTCTTCTGTTGTTATTATTATTCGGTTGTTAATTATTATTCTGTTGTTATTATTATTCTGTTGTTATTATTATTCGGTTGTTAATTATTATTCTGTTGTTATTATTATTCTGTTGTTATTATTATTCTGTTGTTATTATTATTCGGTTGTTAATTATTATTCTGTTGTTATTATTATTCGGTTGTTAATTATTATTCTGTTGTTAATTATTATTCTGTTGTTATTATTATTCGGTTGTTAATTATTATTCTGTTGTTATTATTATTCTGTTGTTATTATTATTCTGTTTTTATTATTATTCTGTTGTTATTATTATTCTGTTGTTATTATTATTCTGTTGTTATTATTATTCTGTTGTTATTATTATTCTGTTGTTATTATTATTCTGTTATTATTATTATTCTGTTGTTATTATTATTCTGTTGTTATTATTATTCTGTTGTTAGTATTATTCTGTTGTTATTATTATTCTGTTGTTATTATTATTCTTTTGTTAGTATTATTCTGTTATTATTATTCTGTTGTTATTATTATTCTGTTGTTATTATTATTCTGATGTTATTATTATTCTGTTGTTATTATTATTCAGTTGTTATTATTATTCTGATGTTATTATTATTCTGTTGTTATTATTATTCTGTTGTTATTATTATTCTGATGTTATTATTATTCTGTTGTTATTATTATTCAGTTGTTATTATTATTCTGATGTTATTATTATTCTGTTGTTATTATTATTCTGTTGTTATTATTATTCTGTTGTTAGTATTATTCTGTTGTTATTATTATTCTGTTGTTATTATTATTCTGTTGTTATTATTTTTCTGTTGTTAGAAGAGTTTTGTTTTTATTATTATTTTTATTGTTTCCTTCATGAATAATACATGGACTGGTAGTATTTTTGGAATGCTTTCAAATCGTTTTCCCGCCTTTGCAACAAGCCACAAAGGTGAAAAACCTGACCTGGTGGAAAATCAAAAAAACTCACATTTTTTGGAGTGTTGAAAAGAGTTTTAAATTTAAGTTTTTTCATTTTTAATAGAGAAATCATCTATTTATAATGGAGCCTCATTATTTATAATGGAGCCTCATTATTCATAATGGAGCCTCATTATTCATAATGGAACCTCATTATTTATAATGGAGCCTCATTATTTATAATGGAGCCTCATTATTTATAATGGAACCTCATTATTTATAATGGAGCCTCATTATTTATAATGGAGCCTCATTATTTATAATGGAGCCTCATTATTTATAATGGAGCTTCATTATTTATAATGGAGCCTCATTATTTATAATGGAGCCTCATTATTTATAATGGAGCTTCATTATTTATAATGGAGCCTCATTATTTATAATGGAGCCTCATTATTTATAATGGAACCTCATTATTTATAATGGAACCTCATTATTTATAATGGAGCCTCATTATTTATAATGGAGCCTCATTATTTATAATGGAGCCTCATTATTTATAATGGAGCTTCATTATTTATAATGGAGCCTCATTATTTATAATGGAGCCTCATTATTTATAATGGAGCCTCATTATTTATAATGGAGCCTCATTATTTATAATGGAGCCTCATTATTTATAATGGAGCTTCATTATTTATAATGGAGCCTCATTATTTATAATGGAGCCTCATTATTTATAATGGAGCCTCATTATTTATAATGGAGCCTCATTATTTATAATGGAGCCTCATTATTTATAATGGAACCTCATTATTTATAATGGAGCCTCATTATTTATAATGGAGCCTCATTATTTATAATGGAGCCTCATCTATTTATAATGGAGCCTCATTATTTATAATGGAGCCTCATTATTTATAATGGAACCTCATTATTTATAATGGAGCCTCATTATTTATAATGGAGCCTCATTATTTATAATGGAGCCTCATTATTTATAATGGAGCCTCATTATTTATAATG
>OX387258.1:4194670-4197170 GCA_947562095.1 Branchellion lobata | reverse complement strand
TCTGTCTATCTATCTATCTATCTATCTATCTATCTATCTATCTATCTATCTATCTATCTATCTATCTATCTATCTATCTATCTATCTATCTATCTATCTATCTATCTATCTATCTATCTATCTATCTATCTATCTATCTATCTATCTATCTATCCATCTATCTATCTATCTATCTATTTATCTATCTATCTATCCATTTATCCATCTCAAGAGTTTTGTCCAAGCTTCCTGGAAAACTCTTCACTGTAGGCTGGTTACTCTTCTCATTGGTTAGCTAATCTACTCTGATCAAAAATTTTGTATAGCGCTGATCCACACTGTTTTAGAGCATTCTGTTACAAACTGTTCAAACAACAAAGTTTTAAAGGCTTTACGAAACGAATGTGGAGAAGAAATAGCAATTCCATAGGCTTTATTAGATCAACTACAGACATTCGCTGGAAATGTTACAAAAACACGGCAAATAGTCGAACTAAAAAAGAAAACATTGAAATATAAGAGAACAGAATGTTATCAGTCATAAAAGTCGGCATTGAACCTACGAAATTGACAAATCGTGAAAGAAAAAGTTGAAAAAATATTAAAAAAAATGAAATATTAATTTAAACCAATAAATCAAAAAAAAAAGAAAAAAAAGATTAAAATAGTGAAATTTGAGGAATGAAAACTCCGCGGCAATAACTGGCATCACGTTGACTTACATAGAAAAAAACAATAGAAGAAAGATTGGGTGGAAGAGAGTTCCATAGAAGGGGCCCGGAGTAGAGAGGTGCAGATTTAGCATAAGTACTACTTGAAGATATCTTCGTTTGCATAGGCCCACCTCCAAACCACTGGTCACTGTATAGTATCATGTACGTTGTATTTATTGTTTATGTTGTTAAGTCTTGTTGTAGCGATATATATATTATCAGTTTGTGTTTTCATTTTTGGTCATTTTGATTCGATTTTTGACTCATAAAAGGAAATAACTTAATCTAATCTAATTCAATCCAGAGTGTCCAGTCCTGTAGTAGCCCACAGCGAGTAAAATCGTTTCCAGAGAACGCCTTTAAACATAAAGCTGAAGGGCGCGTTAAAAATGTCTTGATTAGATTAGAATATATTAGAGTAGATTAGATAAGATTAGACCAGATTAGATTAGCCTGGATTTTATCTAATTCAATCCAAGAATTTGTGAAGTGCTTTTCAGCAGTTTGTTCAAAGCCGCTCCCAGAGAGAGCTTTCAACAATCTACTCTAATCTAATCTAATCTAATCCAATCATTTGTATAGCGCTGATTCGACACTGTTCATATGCAAATGAAAATTATAGATTTCATGCAATCAACGGCACACAGACGCTGAAAATGGTACAAAGCATGGCGAATAATCGAACTGCGAGAAAACTGTCAGATTAACACAGACTGTAAGGTTAGGTTTTTATCAATTAATATTTTCTTCACGAACAAAAAACTGGAAACTTTTTGAAGAGAGGCATTTCAAATTGTCTGCGTATTGACATTTTTTGAAAAGTTCTATTTATGTAGAAGAAAAAAGCCATTAGGTCTAATTGAAGTGGGCATAACCCAATCTAATCGGCGTGTTTTTAAGGCTTATTTCACGCTTATTCATAACTTTGTGAGGTTTGTTGAGTATTAAGCTAAGAAATTTTGAAAATGATTGAGTGCATAGTTTAAATACAGAAATTTATGACGAATAAAAATATTTACTTATTTGTAATTATTTTTCATAGTCTTTATTGAAGCAAATTCAGACAAACACTGGTACAAAACATGGTGAAAAGACGAATTAAAAAAAATTAAAATAAACAATGACTGAACGTCATTACAACTATCAATTGTCTGTTGCGAAAAATGAAAAAAATTGACTATAGAAATGAATTTATGAATCCAAATTTCACTTTTCTTAAGCAATTAAAACCAGTCAATGAATCTGCTAAATGGAGAAGTTAGAATTTAGCTCTACAAAATTTCTTCTTTTACTCTTGTCGGCTTTCCATTGGCTGTTCACGTAAACACGACCTCGTGGAGGCCCATTTAAACACATTCCTCTCTGATATAAATTCACTTTTCTCTAAAATAATGTGAAACATATTGCATCCTTTATCACAAAACTTCTGTACGCAAAAATAGTTTTTTTTTGCATTTCAAATTAAACCAATTGGGGTGAATTTTCAAACATTTGAACTTTTGAAAGTAAAAATAAATACACTTTCAAACCGGTCTGTCAACTTTTGATCAACAAAGCTACTCGGGAATATCTAAAAGTTGACGAATTATCAAAAACATGCTGAAAATGACAAAGAATTTTTATTTTTTCATTGCGATCATCGCCACGGCGAGTGCGGTTCCGGTGATAGACCAGCAGAACGACAACTTGCAGTGGAACAGCGAGAAACTCAAGGACCCTTACATGGTGGACCTGGCAGAGAGGCCCGAGTGCTCGATGGACGTGGAAAGGATTTGTGGCAAGGCGCTCATGAAGACCAACTTCGACGT
>OX387258.1:4162170-4182170 GCA_947562095.1 Branchellion lobata | reverse complement strand
AAACTTTCTTGTGGAATTTTGTCTCGTTCATAAATTCAAAAATACTTTGTTTATTTGTTTAAAAATTCTTTCAAAATACTCAATTTGAAAGTTGGTATAATTCAAAAAGAATTCTTTGTCTATTGGACAGAAAGGTATTTCCTTATTTTCTTGTTTTTTTTACTCTGAAGTATTTTGGGTTAGTGGAAATTATATAATTTTGTTCATAATTAAACCCTCATTTATTGTTTAATTTATTATAAATTTTTAATTTAATTTTTTATTTAATAGCAAAAAAAGAAAGAAAAGTTGAATTTCTCATATACTGTCATATATTAAATAATACGTATAAGCGGGCGATAGAACTTTTGGCTTTACGAGTGACGCTAAGGCTCTGGTAGCAGATGAAATGGGGAGGGCAAACGAGCACGTGCTTTCTCTCTGGCAAGAAAGATGGGACGCGGGAAAGAGAGGTAGAATGACCTATCGATTTCTTCCGAGTGTGAGCTTTGCATCCACGAACCGCTGGTTCAGACCAGGGTTTTTGACGGTTTTCATCCTAACTGGTTATGGCAGACTCTGTAAAGCGGCCTTTGATAGAGCGGTGTCTTCAACTGACAGATTTCCTTGCTGCTTCTGTTAGCCTGAAACGGTCGAACATTTCATTTTTGATTGTCCAAATTATGTCCAATTCCGACCCACCTTCTTTGACGAATGCAGGCATGAAGTTGATAAATTGTGAGACACGCTTCTCCCAATTCAGTGTTTTCATTAAACTTGCTTTTGAGGAAAGAGAACTTTCCTTATGAAGTAATTTTAATTTATCAAAACAATTTTTAAATATTTTTTTTAAATGGCGGTCCCATGAAGGCGCTTTCGCTCGCTGTGGTCAACGCCGAATACAACTATGATTGATTGATGGTACGCTTAGGGAGATACTCGATCGGGTGCGGACTGTTCACGGTGCCAATCGACCCAATAAGTGATTAACTAGACAAAAAAAGTAAATAAATAAGTGAATAAATAATTTGAAAAAAATTAATAATATTAATAATCAAATAAACTTATAAAAATTAATTAAAAAAATAAAATGAATAAAATTAAAAAAATGAAGTAAATAATTGTTAATAAAACTGAAATAATCAAATGGGGGCAATCCAGGAGAGATATGAGACAGGGCAGAACGGGAGTGCTCTGAGAATGGTGCGTGAGGCATGAGAATGATTAATTTCAGTTGGCGCCAAAACTCTGACAAAGTGGAGGCAAGAACTGGAATTGAAATTATTCAGGGAACTGTAAGACCTCCTAACTAATCTACAAGAAAATTGGCCAATGGATTAGTTAGGGAGGCAAAATGTTAGAAAGATGTCGTAGGCGTCAGTGCTGTCGCGAACCGGCAGTGTTGGCGGACGAGACAAAAGAAATGTATTGGAAAAATAGCCTCAGGTGTAGTGGTTACGGTGCTAGGTAGAGGATAATAGCTTAGTTTAAGTACAAAAAGTTGAAAAATTCCATGGGTTGGATCAGTCACTACCTGTTAGGTGAGGTTGATAAATAAATGTAGTGAAGAGTAATGTGTCGAGGAGGCATCCGGTGGGCTGAAGTGCTCGTTCGAGCCTCTCGTGTGCGCCATCAGGAGATCTTACTCGCCCCCGGTACGGACTAGCCGGAAAGGGATAGCGAGAGTTGTCGATGGTTTAGGGCTTAACTGCCGAGCGCCCATATAATGAATTTGCTACTAATACAAGCCACCACACACGCCACCACGCCACACGCCACCACACAAGCCACACGCCCCCACACACACCACCACCACACACACCGCCACACATGCCACCACAGGAAGTCAGCACGGTGGCAGGCTTCGTGAGAGCCAAGATGTCCGCCATTGTTTTGTGTCTCGAGTCTGTGGAGCATGAAGGTTATGTTGTTGTTGATATTTATGTTTTGTTGTTGTTTGTGTTTTTGTGTTGTTGTTGTTGTTGTGTTGTTGTTGTGTTGTTGTGGTTCTTGTTGTTGTGTTGTTGGGGTTGTGTTGTGGTTGTTGTGTTGTTGGGGTTGTGTTGTGGTTGTTGTGTTGTTGGGGTTGTGTTGTGGTTGTTGTGTTGTTGTGTTTTTTTTTTGGTTTTGTGCTAGTTGTTGTTTGTTTTGTTGTGTTGTTGTCTGTATTGTTTTTGTGGTTGTTTTGTTGTTGTGTGTGGTGTTGTGTTGTTGTTTTTTGTTGTTGTGTTGTGTGTGGTGTTGTGTTGTTGTTTGTATTATTTTCGTGTTGTTTGTGTTGTTGTGTTGTTTTGAAGGTTTGTTGTTGTAGATGTTGTTGTTGATAATTGTATTGTTGTTATGAATGTTTTTTTGTTTATTTTTTAGGGTTGTTTCTGGGGAGGTCTGTTCACATCAACACAAACTTGCTATTTGCTTGCTTATATCAATACAAACCCAGTAAATACAAATCACTTTCAATGTATAAAAACTGCTTTCAATAAATACAAACTATTCCAACGAAGACGAACTGCTCCCAACAAGTACAAACGGCTTTTAAAAAATACAAACGACTCAATAGATACAAACTACTCCAATAAATATAACTCATTCGCCAGGTGGCAACGTGAAAGGAGAGTGCAGAGCGGAAATGAAGGACGTGAGGAGAGGACTGATGGAAGATTACAGGGTCAGTCCTCAGCTGGTTGCTTCCTGTTCCCACGAGATCAAGGACCGCTGTGGAGGTAGGAGGAGGAAGGAGTGGGGGAGGGTGGTTTGGGGGGTTTGGGGGGTTTGAAGTGGTTTGGGGGGTTTGAAGTGGTTTGGGGGAGAATGAGGACGTTTTCGAGCGTTAAGAAAAGTTTGAGGGGTTTGTTGGGTTTTTGAGGGATTTTGAGGTTTTTTGAAGAGTAGGAGTTGAGGCTTTTCTTTAGATTTTTAGGAGTTCTATGAGTTTTTATGGATTTATTGGGGGTTTCAAAGTTTTTTGGGGTCTTTTGAGTTTTCATTTGGGGGTTCAACGGAGGTTAGGGGGGTTTCAGAGAGCGGGGGAGTTTTGGGGTTTTTAAACGTTAGGGAGTTGATGGGTTACTTGTGGGGGGGGGGGGGGGGTAGTATGTATGTTTATGGTTTGAGAGCTTTGGTTGTCCTATATAATCTGTAGATTTTTATTGCGTTCTTAAGCTCAAAGGCGCCCCTTTATGTGTCTGCCAGCAGGCGTTTTTGATTGAGAGTTGCTTTTCAATCACCACACCACACTATACCACGCCACACTATACCACGCCACACTAAAACAACCACACCACACCACACCACACTACACAACACTATACCATGACATACCACGCCACATTGCATCGCACCACACCGCACTACGCCATACCACACCACACCACATCACACCACACCATGAAACACCACACCATGAAACACCACACCATGAAACACCACACCAAACCACACCACATCACACCAAAACACATCACATCACACCACACCACGAAACACCACATCACACCACACCATGAAACACCACATCACACCTCACCAAGAAACACCACATCACACCACACCATGAAACACCACATCACACCTCACCAAGAAACACCACATCACACCACACCATGAAACACCACATCACACCTCACCAAGAAACACCACATCACACCACACCATGAAACACAACATCACACCTCACCAAGAAACACCACATCATTTTGCTCAAAAGATGAGTTATAATTAAAGTAAAACATTGAATTTTGTCTCGTTCATAAATTTAAAAATACTTTGTTTATTTGTTTAAAAATTCTTTCAAAATACTCAATTTGAAAGTTGGTATAATTCAAAAAGAATTCTTTGTCTATTGGACAGAAAGGTTTTCTGTCCTTATTTTCTTGTTTTTTTTTACTCTGAAGTATTTTGGGTTAGTGAAAATTATATAATTTTGTTCGTAGTTGAACCCTCATTTATTGTTCAATTTATTATAAATTTTATTTAATTTTTTATTTAATAGCAAAAAAAGAAAGAATAGTTGAATTTCTCATATACTGTCACATATTAAATAATACGTATAAGAGTGCACAACACGTTGATGTCCTAATTATCCAGACTCATAATCGCATAATTAGCCAGATTAACTATATTATTGTTGTGAGAGGTGAGTGTTCTGTGTTCTGTCTATATTATTATCATATCAATTACTAGTGTCGTAATTATAATAATAATAATAATAATAGTAAATCAATAGTTATAATAAAAAATTAATAATAGTTTTTAAAAAAAAGTAAAAAAAAATAAAAAATAAAAATTAAAAATAATTAAAAAAAAAATAAAATAAAATAAAAAATAAAAAAAATAAAATAAAATAAAAAATAAAAAAAATAAAATAAAAATAAAAAAATAAATAAAATTGAAATCGAAAAAAATAAAAAAATAAAAAATCCTAACTATACCAATTAAACTTAATAGCTGAAAAAAAAAAAAAAAAAAAAAAAAAAAAAAATATATATATATATATATATATATAATGTCTAAACGTAAAAGAAAGGGAGATACACTTCCCTTAGCAAAGTCCTGGGCTTCTGACCCGAACTTGTCAGGGGCCTTGGAACCCGTAGAAAAGATCAACAGAAGAGCGGCAGAGCTGCAGAGGGCTGCCGAAGAATTGTTAAAGAGTGGAGCTGTTGCGAGGCGAATCGAGAGCCGCGAACGTCTCAGAAGCATCATTGACTCCCTGGTGGTCATGGTGCCAGTGGAGGTGAAGAAGCTTCAAGTTTCGGTGGGGACCCAGTCAGAACCTCTGGCCTGCTCTTCCTTGGGCACGCAGACAAAACAGGTCATGCAGCCTTTGAAGTCCGTGAATTATGCCTCGGTGGTGAAAGGAAACATCCGTGATGTACCGGATGGGAGGCAGTCCAGAGGTGCGCAGAACAGTGTCGTGCCAGTTCCTACCCCCAGGCGTTTTATAGCGGGAGCACCGCAAATCGACCGCACAAGAGTACAAAACGAGAGTTTTGTAGCCGTGGAAAGGAGGAAGAAAGTCCTCCGAGGAAATGTTTTGGAGAGGATCAGGACATCAAAATCCGTGATTCTCAGACCAAAGGAAGGTGAGACGCTCTTGGAGCTCAGAAAGTCCTTCCTAGAGATGCTCAAGAGAGTTGAGGCGTCACCAGAAAGGTCGCCAAAGATTTCGGCCATTAAGTCGAATGAGGCGAAAAACTTCCTCGTGGTCGATTTGCTAAATGAAGTGGAGCAGAGGAAGGTTGAGGACCTCATTAAATCAAAGTTGGTCTTTTCGAGACCAACAGTTTTTGATCCCGTGGTGACGGTATACAACGTACCCTCCGACCTGACCGAGGGATAAATTTTAGAAGCTTTAGTGGCCAAAAAAGATCTTCTCTTCGCGTCTGGCGAAAATGAAAGACTAAAGGTGTTCCGAAGATTTAGGAATAGCCGGGGAAACTGTGACGTGGTCGTGCGTATGGCGCCGGCCACGCACAGGCAACTCGGGGAGAAGAAGGATAAGAGGGTCTTCCTTCTTTTCTCGGCACACCCTTACAAAAATAGAGTTCAGACCCTCAGGTGCTTCAAGTGTTTCGGTTATGGGCATACCGATGCTAAAGGCAGCTGTAAAAATAGCCGGGTCTGCGGCCGATGCGGAGAAAAAGACCATGTGGCGGCCAAATGCACAAGCAGGGCCAAGTGCGTCAACTGCATGTGGGCAGGCAGAGGGCGGTCGGCAGAGGGCCATACGGCCACTGATTCAGGATGTCCCGTTTACGCGAGGCATTTCGCAATCACTCGAGCACGCACTGCCTACTAATGGATGATAAATATTCTTTTTATTTTGACGTTGATTATTCATCAGATTTTAACGATTATAATTACGATTCAAAAGATATTATTATAGGTACTTGTGGTAATAGAGGTCCCAAGCGTCTCAATTTCCTTCAGCTCAACTGTCGCAATTGTCAGGCCGTGATGCATGAAGTGGAGGAGGTTATCTCCGCAGGCGGCTTTGACATTGTAGTCTTGCAAGAACCTTATCTTCAGAAGGGCTTCGAGGTGAATGGGTATCACAGCTTCATACCTAGGGGAGCTACTGCGAAGGTGTGGACTCTAGTGGCAGTCGGCTTGCAAGTGTTCCATTTGTCTCGTTTTGACACGGAGCATTCAATTGCTCTTAGTGTCGGATCGAGGCAAATGTCTTGCGGGTTGATTGTCTTGTATGCATACTTTCAATATAGCTCTAACCATAAAATATTCATAAATCAAATAGATAATGTAGTTTTATATAATAGACATCGTAAGATATTGCTATGCGCTGAATCTAATGCGAACTCTCCGCTGTGGTTTTCTAAAAAAGAGGACTACAGTGGGAAGTTGCTTTGCGAATTTCTATTGCTACGCAGCTTTAAGATATGTAACAAACGTAGTGATATGTGTACTTTTTATTCAGTATTAGGTACTTCAAATATAGACATAACGGCATCTACCGATAATATGTGTGGGAGCGTGATAGACTTGAGGGTCACGGATGACGTCGTGGGTAGTGACCACAAGTCTCTCACGTTCTCCATCAATATAGATAGGTTCAACAAGGGCAATAGTGAAAATAGGTATGTAGGTAGTGAAAATAAAATAGAAGGAAACTAAGTATAACTATAAGAAAACCGACTGGGAGCGCTTCAAGCGGATTCTTGAGGCACATCTGGCTGAGGAAGTGAATGAAGACGTGATTATGACGGCGATAGATGAATCGACGCCTAGGATGAAAGAGAGGAAGCGTGGTTGGAGGAAACAGGTAGCGTGGTGGAATGATGAATTGGCTGGTATGAGAAGGGAGGTAGTTGCAGCCAAAAAGCAGCTGGCCAGAAGGAGGAAATGGAGCTGCTTGGTCGAGGCTGAAAAAAGATATCTTGCCGAGGTGAGAACATCGTATGTGAAGTAGGTAGCTGGCCTTATGCCCTTGGACTTGGCCGTATGCCTTAGAAGACTCCGGCAGTCTATAAAAGCAAAACGGGCGATAGAACTTCTGGCTTTGCGAGTGACGCTAAGGCTCCGGTAGCAGATGAAATGGGGAGGGCAAACGAGCACATGGTTTCTCTCTGGCAAGAAAGATGGGACGCGGGAAAGAGAGGTAGAATGACCTATCGATTTCTTCCGAGTGTGAGCTTTGCATCCACGAACCGCTGGTTCAGACCAGGGTTTTTGACGGTTTTCATCCTAACTGGTTATGGCAGACTCTGTAAAGCGGCCTTTGATAGAGCGGTGTCCTCAACTGACAGATTTCCTTGCTGCTTCTGTTAGCCTGAAACGGTCGAACATTTCATTTTTGATTGTCCAAATTATGTCCAATTCCGACCCACCTTCTTTGACGAATGCAGGCATGAAGTTGATAAATTGTGAGACACGCTTCTCCCAATTCAGTGTTTTCATTAAACTTGCTTTTGAGGAAAGAGAACTTTCCTTATGAAGTAATTTTAATTTATCAAAACAATTTTTAAATATTTTTTTTAAATGGCGGTCCCATGAAGGCGCTTTCGCTCGCTGTGGTCAAGGCCGAATACAATTATGATTGATTGATGGTACGCTTATGGAGATACTCGATCGGGTGCGGACTGTTCACGGTGCCAATCGACCCAATAAGTGATTAACTAGACAAAAAAAAATAAATCTTATAAAGGAAAAAAATTAATTAAAATAAACAAAATAAAATAAATAAATAAATAAAATGAATAAGTAAATAATTGTTAATAAAACTGAAATAATTAAATGGGGGCAATCCAGGAGAGATATGAGACAGGGCAGAACGGGAGTGCTCTGAGAATGGTGCGTGAGGCATGAGAATGATTAATTTCAGTTGGCGCCAAAACTCTGACAAAGTGGAGGCAAGAACTGGAATTGAAATCATTTAGGGTACTGTAAGACCTCTTAACTAATCTACAAAAAAATTGGCCAATGGATTAGTTAGGGAGGCAAAATGTTAGAAAGATGTCGCAGACGTCAGTGCTGTCGCGAACCGGCAGTGCTGGCGGACGTGACAAAAGAAATGTATTGGAAAAATAGCTTCAGGTGTAGCGGTTACGGTGCTAGGTAGAGGATAATAGCTTAGTTTAAGTACAAAAAGTTGAAAAATTCCATGGGTTGGATCAGTCACTACCTGTTAGGTGAGGTTGATAAATAAATGTAGTGAAGAGTAATGTGTCGAGGAGGCATCCGGTGGGCTGAAGTGCTCGTTCGAGCCTCTCGTGTGCGCCATCAGGAGATCTTACTCGCCCCCGGTACGGGCTAGCCGGAAAGGGATAGCGAGAGTGGTCGATGGGTTATGGCTTAACTGCCGAGCGCCCATATAGTGACTTTACTACTACTACTACCCCACACATCAACCCCCACCCCCAGGGGACCTCAAGACTGATGGTTCCACCATCCATTGCCTCATGGAGTTGGCCAAGCCAAAGCAGGAGGACAAGTCATTCCACAGCTTCCTCTCTAAGCCCTGCGAGGAGGCTGTTCGTGTCCTCGCTCATTCCTCCCTCTCCTTCTTCCTTCATTCATCCCTCTTCTCCTCCTTCCTTCATTCCTCCCTCTCCTTCTTCCTTCTTCCTTCATTCATCCCTCTCTTCTCCTTCTTTCATTCATCCCTCTTCTCCTCCTTCCTTCATTCATCCCTCTCTTTCTCCTTCCTTCATTCATCCCTCTCTTTCTCCTTCCTTCATTCATCCCTCTCTTTCTCCTTCTTCCTTCATTCATCCTTCCTTCTTCATTCACTCTTTTTCCTTCTTTATTTATTCATTCTTCTCTTTTTTCATTACTTCTTTCTTAATTAATCAACTTATTCCATTACCCACTAAAACCAAAACAATTAAAAACTCAGTACCCACTCAACTAATCAACAAATAAAAAGATCAAACAGTTAATTAGCCACTTAGACCACCACTCAGTTAATTAGCCACTTAAATAACCACTAAATTAATTGACCAATTAAATGATCACTCAGTTAATTAGCCAATTAAATAACCACTAAATTAATTGACCAATTAAATTATCCACTTAAGCTTCACGACCTGTTGCTGGTGGCTGACGCTGTTAGTGACTATGAGGTGGACCCATACTGGCACCACAGCTGCATGGGCGTGGTCAGGGCGTACTGTTCCGAAGAGGATGATGATGGGTGAGAGGATGGTGACGGTATAAGAGATGGGGGGTGGGGGAGGGGGGGGGGATGAGTGATGGATGAGTGAGGGATGAGTGGAGGCTGAATGGAGAATGAGTGAGGAATGAGTGATGGATGAAAGGGTGAGTAATGGGGGTGGGTTTGAGTGATGATGAGAGGATGGTGATGGATTGATGGTGTAGAGGATTTCTGGTTTGTTTTGATGGTGTGGTCCCCATTGCACCACTCCACATCACGCCACACCACACCACGCCACATCATACCATACCACACTATGCCACACCACACCTCACGATACCACACCACACCGCACCACGCCACACCAAGCCACACCACGCCACACCACACCACATCACACCACACCATTACAGCATATACGACTGCCTCTTCGACTCGATAGACAAGCCTCTGATGACTGAAGCATGCAGGAGTAGTCTTTACCAGCTGGAGTATTTCAAGAACAGGGACTTCAGGTGGTGGTTGTGGAGGATGTGGCTGTGCTGGTTGTGGCTGTGCTGGTTGTGGCTGTGCTGGTTGTGGCTGTGCTGGTTGTGGCTGTGCTGGTTGTGGCTGTGGTGATTGTCGCTGTGGTGATTGTGGCTGTGGTGGATGTGGCTATGGTGGTTGTGGCTGTGGTGATTGTCGCTGTGGTAGATGTGGCTATGGTGGTTGTGGCTATGGTGATTGTGGCTGTGGTGGTTGTAGTAGTTGTAGTGGATGTGGCTGAGGGGGTTTTGATAGTTGTAGTTGTTGTGGTTATGACTGTGGTGGTTGTGGTGATGGCGGTGAAATGATTCCGATTGAGTGAAATAATATAATACCGCTAGGATTATAGAGTATTATATATGAGATGTCATTATAATATCATACATAATAATCTGTAGCTCTCATAATAATAATAATAATAATAATAATAATAATAATAATTATTATTATTATTATTATTATTTTTTCTATTATTATCATTATTTTTATTAATAATAATAATAATAATAATTATTATTATTTTTATTTTTATAATAAATTTCATTATTATGATTTCATGACGACGATCAATCCCACCACTCCTCAGATTAGACCCAGACTTGTACAAGGAGTGTCACAAGGATGCCCAGGAGATCTGCCAGGCCCCTGCTGAGTGGCGTATCAAGGGGAAACAGGATGATGAGTGGGTGGGGTGATGTGAGGATGGGGGGGAGAGGGGGTTGATGAGTGGGATATGAGTGGATGGGTAGAGTGATGAATAGGGTGCTGTGAAGATGGATGGGCGGAAGGGTGAGTTATGGAGATGGTGGATTGATGGGGAGATGGATGGGGAATAGGTGGGTGGGGAATTGATGGATGATGGGTGGGGGATGAGCGGATGAGTAGATGAAGGGATGCATGGATGGTTGAAGATGAAAAGTGAATGGATAGATAATAACTTGTTTAACATGATTGGTAAAACAAAAACTGCCACACACACACACATACACACACACACACACACACACACACACACACACACACACACACACACACACACACACACACACACACACACACACACACACACACACACACACACACACACATACACACACACACAAACACACACACACACACACCCACACACACCCACAAAAACACACACACACACACATACACACAGGAACATCCACATCATCAGCTGTTTATACCGCCATAGCTGGAAGACTTCAGACGATCCCAAGTACAAGGTGAGTATTGTGTACTCTCCGCCAAAACTCTTATGGCATACTTACCTATTGATACTAATGAATGAATAATACTATTAAATTATGCACTCAAAGTTATGAGAATTTACTTGAAGCATCAAACTTGAAAATAGATATGTTGGAAAACTGAAGTGGGAAACTGAAATTATAGTATTCTGATTAATTTAAAATTATTTTATTATTATTTGTTCAATTATTCATTTATTACATAATTAATTCATTAAAATTAAAATTTGAAATCTTGAAGCAAGAATATATAAATGAAAAAATAATGAAATATTTCTTAATTAAAAGCAAAAAAAAATGAAAGAATCGAAAAAAACACAAAAGATTGAAAATTTTTGGTTTCACAGCCTCCACCCCTCCCCCCCCCCCAGCCAATCAGCAGAGAGTGTGCATCGCAGGTGCGTAGGGTGATGCGGGAGAGAGCCATCTCGGTGAACCTGAGGCCTGAGGTGGAAGAGGCGTGCTTGGTGGACCTTTCCAAACACTGCCTCGACAAGACCGAGAAGGAACAGGTTCGATTCTCGCTCTTTCCCTTTTTTCATCCTTACAGTGTTTATTTATTTTATTTTTTTCGTTTTTACTCATTTTTTGAGTTTTTTTTTATTTTTCTTCAACCCTCCCCCACCAATGAATTTTTCTTTTTTATTTTCAACCGCCCTGCTTCCACTCACCCACCCACCCCTTCTCACTCATCCACTCCCACTAACTCCATCCACCCTCCCGTCACTCATTTCACCCACTCACTCTACCCACCCATTCTCACTCACCTATCCGCACTCACCCACCCCCACTCAACTTCTCTACTCACTTCACCCACCCACTCACTTCATCCGCCCACTCACCCACCCTCACTCACCTACTTCACTCACCCACTCAAAAAAAAACAAAAACCCTAACCCCAAAAAACCCCCATTTTCTAAAAACATCCAAAAACCCAAATCTTCAGGAGATGGACTGTTTGGAGGATAATTGGGAGAGCTTGAGTGAGGGTTGTCAGAAGGCGGTGGGTGAGTACATAGAGGAGGTTGATAAGGATCCAGAGATGAGCGATGTCTTCCTCAGGTGGTGCAAGCCCGTGTGGGAACAGCGCTGTGTGGGTGGGGTGGGTTGAATGGGTGGTGAGTAGGGTGGGGTTGGGCAGGTAGGGTAAGGTTGAGTGGGTGGTGAGGGTAAATTGGCTAGGTGGTATGGGTGGGGTTCAATAGGTGATGAGGGTGTGGTTGGAAGGGTAGTGAGGGTGGAATTGGGTGGAGGGTGAAGGTAGGGTTAGGTGGGTGGTAAAGATGGTGATTTCTGTGGTTGTTCAGTGCGGTCCTGTGTGGGTTTGAGTGGTGTGGATTTTTCGGGTTATTTTTGGTTTTTTGGTATTTTTTTGTGGTTAGAGTAGCGTTATGTGGGAGGGGGTGCTCTATGGTGTTGTTGTAGTGTTGTTTGGGTGTTGTTGTAGTATTGTTGTGCTGTTGCGGTGCTGTGGTGTTGCTGTGGTATTGTTGTGCTGTTGTGGTGTTGTTGTTGTGGTGCTGCTGTGGTGGTGTTGTGGTGCTGCTGTGGTGGTGTATGGCGTTGTTATGGTGTTGTTGTGGTGTTGTTGTGATGTGGTTGTGGTGTACAATAAAATACAATACAAACATGAATATTATTATAGTGGCATTAACCCGTAGAGTTTCGAAGCCACTCAAAACGTCTCATTATTGAAACTGTTATGAAAAATTAAAAATAGAATTAAATAAGTAAATAAAATAAAAATTAAAAGAAATTATTTATATAAAAAAAATAACAGTATTATTATTATTATTATGAAGGGAATGATTTATTGAATAGGCAAGTTTTCAGAGATCGACGAAATGATTTTGTTGAACTTGAAGATTTCAAGCTGTTAGGCAGGCTGTTTCACAACTTAGGTCCGCTGACGCTGAACCTTCTTAATCCTAATGATTTAAGCTTGTGCTTGTTGGGAACAACGTCCTTTGACTTAGCCGATCTCAGTCTCTGTTTTTCCGACAGACTAGCAACTGGAACTAGGTCACGTGTCAGATACACAGGACCCTTGTTGGACAAACACTTGTACATCTGCAGAGCAATTTTACACTAAATTCTTTCACCAATTTTCAGCCAGTGAAGCTCCTTGAGTACAGGGGTAATGTGATCATATTTTCTTACTCCTGTAATGAGCCTGGCTGTTGTATTGAATATGGATTGAATACTCTGCGTTGCTACCTTAGGTAAGCTGACTAAAGCCATGTTGCCATAGTCAATAAAAGTTAAAACTAAGGCCGATGCAAGTGTTTTCAAGGAGTCCACTGTCAAAAATCCCTCGATGGATCTTATTTGACGCAGAGAGGTAAAACACATCTGTATTGTTTTTGATATCTGCGTTGACATCGTGAGGTCTCTATCCATAGATATTCCCAAGTTCCTTACAGATTTTGATGGAAAGATGTTGCTTTCTAATACACGGACAGAATAGCTCGGAATATTTTACAGATTCCGACGAGAAGAGAACCAGATCACTTCAGTCTTCTTACTGTTGAGCTTGAGGCAATTGGCTCCCATCCAAGATGCGATTTCATCTACACACTCAGACACTTTCATCTGCAATTCTTCTGTGCCTTCATTATTGCAGTGGCTATATAATTGAGTGTCATCAGCATATTGATGAAATCCCAGCTTGTATTTCATAACTATTCTTTCAAGGTTTCCAGTGTATAGAAAAAACAACAATGGTCCAAGAACAGATCCTTGTGGGACACCCACTGAAGAGTCAACAAATTCCGATTTTGTCCCACTGCAGCGTACATTGAAGGATCTGTCACTCAAGTAATTTTTGAACCATTCCAGTGTGAGACCATCAAAACCATATGTGCTTTCTAGCCGTTTCAAAAAAATACTGTGATCAACTAAGTCAAAGGCAGCTGACAAGTCTAAGAGTATAAGGAGGGAGAGCTTACCATCATCGGCTGCACCAAGAATGTCTGAATACACTTTTGTGACAGCCGTTTCAGTGGAATCATGAGGACGGTAAGCTGATTGGTGGGTGGGGAGAAGATTTGAATTATTTAAATAGCTCATGACTCTGTTGAGAACAAGCCTTTCTGAGAGCTTGGACAAAACAGGCAGATTAGAGATGGGTCTTTAGGATGAAGCAATGTTGTGATCAAGACTAGGCTTTTTCAACAATGGTGTAATCTGAGCCGATTTCCAAGACTTTGGGACAATTCCCTCAGAAAAAGACTGATTGACCATACTTTTTACAAAAGGTAAAATCATTCCTGAAATCTTTTTCAAAAGCCAAGTGGGTATTGGATCAGACGCACACTGTTTATTGGGAAGCCCCTGAATAGCCTTGAGAAGCTCATCCTCATCCACATCCTGGAGCCTACTGAGACCACCTTCTTATGCATGAGCTAGATAAATGGATTTTTCTCTGGCTCGGATTGAGTTCCTCGCTGACTCAACTTTCTTCAACAGAAAAGATTGGAATTCAACAGGCTGAATTCCGTCAACAGAAGATCTCTTCCCTCGACCAGAGACACTAATAATGTGGCTCCAAATGTTAGCCGTTTTGTTTTTTGGATCACTGAGTTTATTATTCCAGTAATCTCTATGCTTGTGTCTACACAGTCTTTTGTAGAGTTTCTTCTGACCCATCCATGCGGCAAAATCATTCTCACTCTTGGTCCTCATCTAGACTCCTTTTCAGACTTTTCGAAGTATGACACTCCCAATCAAACCATGGATCAGAAGGTCTTTCATGTATTCTAACGGTCTTAAAGGGAATCATCTTGTTGTGTGGTGTTGTTGTGGTGCTGTTTTGGTGCTGTTGTGGTGTTGTTGGGGTGTTGTTTCGGTGTTGTTGGGGTGTTGTTTCGGTGTTGTTGGGGTGTTGTTTCGGTGTTGTTGGCATGTTGTTGTGGTTTTGTTATGGTGTTGTTATAGAGTTTTTTTGGTGTTGTTGGGGTGTTGTTATGATGTTGTGGTGTTGTTGAAGTGTTGTTATGGTGCTGTTGGTATTTTTGGTGTTTTTTTATATGTGGCCTTGGTTGGTGATGAAGAAAATCCACAAACAACTGCCCCACAAAAAATCTATAAAAAAACTGAAAAAATATAATAAAACCACCAAAAAAATACCCAAAAAACCTTTCACTCTACAATAAAAACCCCCAAAATACTCCAAAACTTCCACAAAAACCCCTCCAAAACCCCCCAAAACCCCCAAAATCCAAAAAATCCAAAAAAACCTTAAAACACCCAAAAACCACCACCAGACGCACGTGGTGAGCCAGTTGTCTCTGGAGCACATAGACGAGCAGGCGGGATATGACCTCATGGAATGCCTCATCGAGAACAAACACCACCCATCCATGACGCCCCAGTGCAAGGCTGGAGTCGAACACCATCAACTGGTTTCGTTTTTTTTTACTTCATTTATTTTTTTTTTGAATTTATTTTTGTTTTTTTTTGTTTCTAATCTCAAATTTTTTTCTTTGTTTTTGTTTATAGTTTTTTTTTCTTCATCCATCCATTCATTTATCTATCCATCCATCTATTCATCCAAACATTTATCCCTCCATCTATTTATCCATCCATCCATCCGTCCATCCATCCATCCATTCATTCATCCATCCATCCATCCAGCCATCAATCTACCCATCCTTCCATCCACCTACCCATCCATCCATCCATCCGTCCATCCATCCATCCATCCATTCATCCATTCATTCATCCATTCATTCATCCATCCATTCATCCATCCATCCATCCATCCATCCATTCATTCATCCAGATCACCTTGAAGAACGTGAAGTTCTCTCACAAGATGAACACGGCATGTCACACCGACATCCAAAACTTCTGCCACGGAGAAAGCGACAAGTGGGTGATGACGTGTACCCTCGGAAATCATAATATTTAAAAATAATTAAAATAAATATAATATTTGGGAATAATTTAAATAAATATAATTTTCAAAAATAATTATAATTTAAAAAAAGTTTCAACTTGAATGAAATTCCAACTTTTTTGAATAATTTCAACTTTCAAAAGTAGTTTCAACTTTTTAAATACAATACAATTTTATTACAATACAATACAATACAAACACGAATATTATTATAGTGGCATTAACCCCGTAGAGTTTCGAGGCCACATATAATACAATATAAAGCAATATAAAATAATATAAAATAATATACAATAATATACAATAATATAAAATAATATACAATAATATACAATAATATAAAGCAATATAAAATAATATACAATAATATACAATAATATACAATAATATACAATAATATACAATAAGATAAAAGTAATAAACATCCACCATAAAATGGAAAATGAAAAAAATAACAATAAAAACTCACGAAAACAACAAAAAACTATGGAAAAATAGCAAAAACTTGTAAAAAATATTTACGCAAAACTATTTTAAAAATCCATAAAAACAACCAATAACAAAATTACTAAGAAGTGCAAAACAACTGATTTCATGGTTGACAGGAGCTTGGTGGTGATATGCTTGAACGAGGTGCGTCTGAATGACACCCTTCTGGGGAAACCTCCTCGCTTGAATGACCTGTGTGTGCAGGAACTGGATGAGGCTCTGTCCGAAAGGGTAAGTGGAGAGGGGTGGTTTGGCTGGTGGGGGGTTATAAGAAGAGGGTTTTGATGGAAGGGGGATTAAAGAGGGTGGTTTGGATGGAGTGGGGGTTAAGGGTTGGGTGAAGGTAGGGAGGGGGGGTGGGTTGAAAGGGGTTTGGTATGTGGAATTATATCATTTCCTACTTGAAACACTTTATTTTAACAATGACCACCCACCTCACCGCACCAAACTTCACCACACCACACCATACCATACCACTCCACACCACGTCACACCACACCACACCACACCACACCACACCACACCACGTCACACCACACCACATCACACCACCCCAACTACACCAAGCCACACCACACCACACCACACCACACCACACTAAACCACACCACACCACACCATACCAGACCACACCACACCACGTCACACCACACTAAACCACACCACACCACACCATACCAGACCACACCACACCACGTCACACCACACTAAACCACACCACACCACACCATACCAGACCACACCACACCACGTCACACCACACTAAACCACACCACACCACCCCAACTACACCAAGCCACACCACACCACACCATACCAAGCCACACCACACCACACCACACCACTGCAGAGTGAAAACATTAAGTTGGATCCGGTGTTAGAGAAGGCATGTGGCAAGGACATGCAGGAGCTTTGTCAACACGTGCCTCAAGACATGGGACAGGTTAACTCATTTCTCTTTGCCTCCTTCTCCTCCTCTTCTTCTATTTCTTTCTTTTTCTCATCCCCTTCTTCCACCTTTTTTTCTTCCTCTTCTTCACCTCCTCCTCCTTTTTCCTCTTTTTTCCTTTATCTCCTTCTCATAATTAATAAATTTACAATCAAAAGGTTCTTTAAATCTATATTCACTTTTAATCAAGGTTTTTTAACCTAAGTTTATTTTTCATCGAAGTTTAATTTCAAATTTTCGCAGATGCACGAATGTTTAGAGGTGAATATAAAGAGGTTGAGCAAAGATTGTCAAACTGAGATGTTCAAGAGGGTGGTGAGTGGTGGTGGTGGTGGTGGTGGTGGTGGTGGTGGTGGTGGTGGTGGTGGTGGTGGTGGTGGTGGTGGTGGTGGTGGTGGTGGTGGTGGTGGTGGTGGTGGTGGTGGTGGTGGTGGTGGTGGTGGTGGTGGTGGTGGTGGTGGTGGTGGTGGTGGTGGTGGTGGTGGTGGTGGTGGTGGTGGTAATGGTGGTGGTGGTAGTGGTGGTGGTGGTGGTGGTGGTGGTGGTGGTGAGTGGTGGTGGTGGTGGTGGTGGTGAGTGGTGGTGGTGGTAGTGGTGGTGGTGGTGGTGGTGGTGGTGGTGGTGGTGCTGGTGGTGGTGGTGGTGGTGGGGGTGGTGGTGGTGAGTGGTGGTGGTGGTGGTGGTGGTGAGTGGTGGTGATGGTAGTGGTGGTGGTGGTGGTGCTGGTGGTGGTGGTGGTGCTGGTGGTGAGTGGTGGTGGTGGTAATGGGGGTGGTGGTGGTGGTGGTGGTGGTGAGTGGTGGTGGTGGTAGTGGTGGTGGTGGTGGTGGTGGTGGTGGTGGTGGTGGTGATGGTGATGGTGGTGGTGGTGGGGGTGGTAGTGGTGGGGGTGGTAGTGGTTGATAGAATAATTAATTGGTTGATTATTAGATTGATCAATAAAAATAGCTCAATTGATTGGTTGGCTGGTTGGTTGGTTGATTGGTTGATTAACGTCCTTTCAGCAATCAGAGGCCTTGGACCCAAAGACAGACTACTACCTATTCAGCCATTGTGAACTCATGATCACGGTTGTTGCTGTTGTTGTTGTTGTTGTTGTTGTTTATCTTAAGCGCCTGAGGATAGTCCTCAGATGCGCTAAAGCTGGTTGTGGAAGGCGCACAAGTTCGGCATAGGAGGTCCCGATGTTGTGGCAGAAGCGGGCCCTTGCGAAAGCTGGGCAATTGAGCCAGAGGTGTTCGGCTGATTCGACCTCTTCCTCACAGAGTCGACAGAGGTCTGAATCTGCTTTTCCTGTGAGGTGCAGCCATCGGCGGAGACTTGGGTGGTGTCCGCTTCGGAACCTGACCAGATCCGTCAGTTCTGCCTTGTTAAGGGTGTTCTCCTTGATTTGGTTTGTGTTGGTGGTGTATAAGTCCAAGAAACGGTGATGGCTGCTCGAGAGTGGTCTGTCTTCTCGATGAATCACCGCTTTCCTGGTCTTTGAGTCTAAGTTCCGCTCGGCCGGTTGTGGTAAAGTGTGTTGTTGCTGTTGTTGCTGTTGTTGTTGCTGTTGTTGTTGCTGTTGTTGTTGCTGTTGTTGTTGCTGTGTTGTTGCTGTTGTTGCTGTTGTTCTTGTTGCTGTTGTTGTTGCTATTGTTGTTGCTGTTGTTGTTGTTGTTGTTGTTGTTGTTGTTGTTGTTTATCTTAAGCGCCTGAGGATTGTCCTCAGATGCGCTAAAGCTGGTTGTGGAAGGCGCACAAGTTCATCATATGTTGCTGTTGTTGCTGTTGTTGTTGCTGTTGTTCTTGTTGCTGTTGTTCTTGTTGCTGTTGTTGTTGCTGTTGTTGCTGTTGTTGTTGCTGTTGTTCTTGTTGCTGTTGTTGTTGTTGCTGTTGTTCTTGTTGCTGTTGTTGTTGCTGTTGTTCTTGTCGCTGTTTTTGTTTTTTTTGCTGTTGCTATTGTTGTTGTTTTTCCTGTTGTCACTGTTTTTGTTGTTGCTGTTGTTTTAGTTGTTGTTACACTTGTTGCTTTTACGTTTTTTTCAATTGAGGTTATTAAGGAAAAAATTATGTTCTCATTATATATAATAATAATTATATTTATTTTGCTATATTATTTATAATAATAATAATAATACTTATTATTTTATTAATTTTATTTTCATCTTGTGAAGGAATTCTGTGCAGAATACGACGATTCGCCCGCCATGCTTTTCAACTGCCTCTACAAATCCAAATCTGAACCCAAGTTCGATGAAAAATGCAGAAACATCGTCATTTCCAGAGCTCACCTTTTCGGCATGGGTAAGTTGGGGGGGTTGTTGGGGGGGTTGTTGGGGGGTTGTTGGGGGGTTGTTGGGGGGGTTGTTGGGGGGGTTGTTGGGGGGTTGTTGGGGGGTTGTTGGGGGGGTTGTTGGGGGGTTGTTGGGAGGGTTGTTGGGGGGTTGTTGGGGGGGTTGTTGGGGGGTTGTTGGGGGGGTTGTTGGGGGGTTGTTGGGGGGGTTGTTGGGGGGGTTGATGGGGGGGTTGTTGGGGGGGTTGTTGGGGGGTTGTTGGGGGGGTTGTTGGGGGGTTGTTGGGGGGGGGGGTTGTTGGGGGGGTTGTTGGGGGGTTGTTGGGGGGGGGGGTTGATGGGAGGGTTGTTGGGGGGGTTTTGTTGAGGGAGAGGAAAGTTTGTTGGGGGTGGGGAGGGGAAGAGGTTGTTTGGTTGTTGGGAGGTTATGTTAGGTTATGGGAGGTTATTGAGAGGAGTTTGTTGGGGGTGGTTGGGTTGTTTGCTGGGAATGGGGAGGGAGGGGGGGGAGA
>OX387258.1:4129147-4141647 GCA_947562095.1 Branchellion lobata | reverse complement strand
CACACACACACACACACACACACACACACACACACACACACACACACACACACACACACACACACACACACACACACACACACACACACACACACACACACACACACACACACACACACACACACACACACACACACACACACACACACACACACACACACACACACACACACACACACACACACACACACACACACACACACACACACACACACACACACACACACACACACACACACACACACACACACACACACACACACACACACACACACACACACACACACACACACACACACACACACACACACACACACACACACACACACACACACACACACACACACACACACACACACACACACACACACACACACACACACACACACACACACACACACACACACACACACACACACACACACACACACACACACACACACACACACACACACACACACACACACACACACACACACACACACACACACACACACACACACACACACACACACACACACACACACACACACACACACACACACACACACACACACACACACACACACACACACACACACACACACACACACACACACACACACACACACACACACACACACACACACACACACACACACACACACACACACACACACACACACACACACACACACACACACACACACACACACACACACACACACACACACACACACACACACACACACACACACACACACACACACACACACACACACACACACACACACACACACACACACACACACACACACACACACACACACACACACACACACACACACACACACACACACACACACACACACACACACACACACACACACACACACACACACACACACACACACACACACGCACACACACACACAAAGAAATGGTTCGAAGGGGTGAAACTATAAAAAGCAAGAATCTAAACAAAGACAACATTGACAAAAAAGATTTGATTTAAAAAAAAACAAGCTTAAATAAAAAAACAAAAAAGCTGAAATCATTGGAATAACCTCGTATGAAAAACAGAAAAACAATAAAAGAAATTGTTTTGTGATAAAAAAAATGCACAGAGAAAAACTATTAAAGACAGAAAAACAACTTCTATAACCATGAAACAAATTGATAAATAGATAAAAACAAAAAAAAGAAAATAACTATTGTAAGAAAAAATGAAAAAAACTAAAGAAGAAATTAAAAATTAAAAAAAAACGAAGCACCTTAGTTTTGCAAAACATTCTATTACTTTTTCTCATCTTCGTTCAATCCTATTTTTCATTCCGGTCTCCAGAAAAATTCTCATTTTCTTTTTTTATCATTATTATCATATATTCCTTTTTTAAGTTTTTTCGAAGCATTTTTTCGATTCTCATTAGGTTTTGGTCTTATTCCTTTATCCCTTCTTCTCTTTTATTTTTTTTCGTTTTATTATTTTTTTCTTCTTTTCTTTTCTTTCTTTTTTTTCATCTTTCCTTTTCTTTTTTTTTCTTTTCTTCTTTTTTTCTTTTTATCTTTTAATTTTTTTATTTTTTCACATTTTTTCGTTCTGAGTTTTGTCCGAGTATTCTTCAGGAATGCAATATTTGTATGAGCGAAAATTTTTTTTTCATTGAAAAGTCGTTTTGCTGGTTTTTGTTTTGCAATTTTGAGTGTACAGAAAATAATTGTTTTGTTTTTAATTTTATAGAACATAGATGAAACTAACTTGGTATTTATTCAATCTATTTTGAAAAATGAATTTCAAAAATGATGAAAACGATAATTTGAAAATTCGTTTCATTCAACTCAAAAGTTAATTTTCAAAAGAAAACAAGAACGAAGCTACTTTCGAATAAAAAGTCCAGTATTTTGAAAATACCAAAAGTAAACTTAATACGGTGTTTTAATACCATTCAGCGCCTTTCAACTGCACTTCAAACTGATTCTCTTTCTGCTAGGTTGGCTTGTGTATGTAACCTTAAAGTAGCAACTGTAACAACGAAACATGTAAAAATCATAGAACGTTTGAATTTGGATTGAGATGCCTCAAAAAATAAATTTTCGTACTTTTTTTTCAAAATTAAAAAATAAAAATTTAAGAAAAAATTTAGGATGAATATTTTGATGAATATTTTGTTTGTCAGAACATTAATGATTAAAAAACGAAGATTTGATAAGAATGTGTGAAAAATGAAACAAATCATTTGGAAGGCACTGGAATTCGATGAGGTTTTCTAACGTAAAAACTCCAAAAATAGAAAAAATAATTTTTTAAAAATTTCAAACAGGATGAGCTTTTAAATGGGATTTTTATACGGAAATATTTCATAAATAATTTTTAAAGTGTATTTTTGTACAAAAAAAATTGAAAAAAAAAATTCACGAAATGAAAGTTGCTTAAAAAAAATAATTTTCAAAACGAAAATTAATAAATTTTATGATTTTTGCGGAATATTTTTTGAGAAAGTGAACATGAAAACTTTTTGAAATTAAATTCGGAAATGACTGGTGTGTTGAAGGTGTGTGACATTGAAGGTGTGACTAACAACTGAAAAAAACAACAATAACAAGTAAAACAACAAAAACTACTAAAAAACAACAACTAAAACGAAAAAAGCAGCAACAACAAAAACAGTCACAAAAATAAGCAACAACAACAAAAGAAAAAAAAACGATGAATGACAAATGTACTCTTTTTATCATCATCATCATCATCATCATCATCATCATCATCATCATCATCATCATCATCATCATCATCATCATCATCATCATCATCATCATCATCATCATCATCATCATCATCATCATCATCATCATCATCATCATCATCATCATCATCATCATCATCATCATCATCATCATCAGCATCATCATCATCATCATCATCATCATCATCATCATCATCATCATCATCATCATCATCATCATCATCATCATCATCATCATCATCATCAGCATCATCATCACCACCACCACCACCACCACCACCACCACCACCACCACCACCACCACGACCACCACCACCACCACCACCACCACCACCACCACCACCACTACCACCACCATCACCACTACCATCACCACCACCACCATCACCACCATCACCAACACCACCACCACCACTACCCCCACCACCACCGCCACCACCCCCACCAATAATAAAAATTAAAAAAAAAAAAAATAAATAAAATAAAATAAAATAAAATAATAATAATAATAATAATAATAATAATAATAATAATAATAATAATAATAATAATAATAATAATAATAATAATAATAATAATAATAATAATAATAATAATAATAATAATAATAATAATAATAATAATAATAATAATAATAATAATAATAATAATAATAATAATAATAATAATAATAATAATTATTATTATAATAATAATAATAATAATAATAATAATAAGAAGAAGAAGAATAATAATAATAATAATAATAATAATAATGATAATAATAATAATAATAATAATAATAAAAATAATAATAATAATAATAATAATAATAATAATAATAATAATAATAATAATAATAATAAAAATAATAATAATAATAATAATAATAATAACAATAATAAGAAAAATAAAAATAATAATAATAATAAAAATAATAATAATAATGAAAATAAAATAAAAATAATAAAAATAAAAATAATAATAATAATAATAATAATAATAATAAAAACAATAAAAAATAAATAAAATAAAAAAATAAAAAAAAAAAAAAAAAAAATAATAATAATAATAAAAACAAAAAAAAAAAAAAATAATAAAAAAAAAAATAATAATAATAATAATAATAATTTAAAAAAAAAAAAAAAAATAATAATCTAAATAATCTTAATGAAAAAAGTAAAAATAAAAACAATAATGATAATAATAATAAAAATAGTTAATATTTTTATTATTTATATATTTTTCACAAACCTCTTACCTTGCTTAAACTGATGTAAATATTCATCAGTTGAACACAAGTTCAAATATTTCCTTCTTCAGAGTTAATAACTTACAAAACTCCCACAAAACACCCTGAACGTTTTATCCACTCAAAAGTTTGATGACGTAATTCGAAAAATAATCACTCTTTTCTGGGAAATTAAAAAAATATTAATTTTTATTTTTAAAACAAAAAATAAAATTCAATTTTTTTCAAAATAAAAAATTTAAAAATTTATTTTGAAAATAAAAAATACTTTTTATTTTGAAAAAAAAAGATTTCTTTCTCATTTTGTTTTTCAAATCTTTAACTAACTTTCCTCGGAGGTCTCTAAATAACTTTATCCAGTTCGGTTGAAACAAGTGGAATCGCTTGAAAATAAAGAATTTTTTCCAAGACAAAAAACTGTCATTTTTAAATAAATCAAATAAAAATAAAAATAAAAATTGAGCGAACAAAATTTATAAATTGTTTTTAAAAATAAATTATAAAAAAATGGGTAACAAATTAAAAAAACTTAATTGAAAAAAATATATTTTGAGCGTCTTTTTTTTTTTATTAAAAAAATTCAATTAAAAACAAATTTTGTTTTCAACAATGATTGTTTTATTTCTATATTGACTTTGCTGATAAATAATTGACGTTGTTAGCCAAAAAATCTTTGCAGCATTCACTTCGTGTTCCAATTTTTCGCAGACAACAAAATATTTCAAGAAACCATGGTTTGGTAGTCACAAAAACCAACCTCAACAACCAACTTAAACAACTACAACATACGTCTACAACAACATGCGGCCACAACAAAAACAACATCCAGTCACAACAACAACAACAACCAAGTTCCACAACCAGCATCAACAACATCCGGCCACAACAACAACAACAACAAAAATTTCAACAACATCCGGCTATAACAACCAGCATCAACAACATCCGGCCACAACAACCAACCACAACAATTTTCGGTTACTACAACAACATCACCATCATCCGGCCACAACAACCAACAACAATAACTACAACAGCTACAACAACAACAATAACTACAACCACAACATCCGTCACAACGACTTCTACAAAACAACAACTTATACTACTTATTATAGTATAATAGTCCAAAATGTTGTGAGGCTAGAGACGCCAGTGATGTAGTCAACAACTTCGTCTAGTTTAAAAGTGAGTGGCCTTGAAACTCTACGGGGTTGATGCCCCTATAATAATACTCGTGTTTGTATTGTATTATATTGTATTTATAATACTTACTACTAATACTCTTACTAATATCACTTATACAACTCGTGTAAATCTGACTATTACTGCCACAACGAATAATGGGGTTTAATGAAAACAAAAATAAATTGATACAGTTTCAGCAAAACCAAGGCAACCGAAACCACAGCAGCGGCTGTTCTTCTCTAACAAAGAAAACCTCAACAACTAAAACAAGAAATGTAAACACAGCAATGATTACTACAACAAAGACAACAAGAAAATGGAGCAACAACACAGAACACAACACCAGTTAAAAAGATTACGACAAAACAACAACTACTACTACTGGAACAACAAAAACAAAATTTGTTGCTTCTACTACTACAAATAATGAAAAAACTAAAACTACTTCTACTACTCCAAAAATAACAACTACAACTACTACTACAACAACTACAACTACAACTACTACAACAAAAAATACAACTACAACTACTACAACAACAAATACAACTACAACTACTACAACAACAAAGACAACTACAACTACTACTACGACAACAACAACTACAACTACGACAGCAACAACCTCAGATACGAAGCATGACAAATACCGCAACAACAAACCTTTTGTTTCCACACCAATTCAACCTTTCTGTCGACAGAAAAACCACCAAAACACCCACAAAGACCCCTAATACACCTACCACAATCCTTTTCCTCCTCTTTTTCCTCTTTTTCCTTACTTCTTCCTCCTCTTCACATGAGTGTTTGCACCACACCACTACCACGTTGGTGACAAGGAAGGTGGATTTGAGAAGTGTGGGATCACCAGTGGAAGTCCAAGTCCGCATGGCTGTTAAGGTGCTGTTGTTGTTGGTGTTGTTGTGGTTGGTGGTGTTGTTGTTGGTGTTGTTGTGGTTGGTGGTGTTGTTGTTGGTGTTGTTGTGGTTGGTGGTATTGTTGTTGGTGTTGTTGTTGGTGTTGTTGTTGGTGTTGTTAGTGTTGTTGGTGTTAATATTGGCGTTGTTATTTTTTTTGGTGTTGTTAATGTTGCTGTAGATTTTGTTGGTGTTGTTGTTATTGATGTTGTTGTTGGTGTTGTCATTGTTGATGGTTGGTGGTGTTGCCATTGTTGATGGTTGATGGTTTTGTTGTTGATGCTGATAGTTGTTTTGGTGTTGTTGTTAGTGTTGGTGGTGTAGTTTTTTGCATTGTTTGTTTGTTGTTAATTTCATTGTTGCTCATATTATTTTACTGAAACTTCTATAAAAACCGAAACAGTGCGAATTAAAAATAAACGAAAGAAGAATTAGAGGACCAAAGTTAAATATGAAAATAAAATAAATAAATAAAAATTAAAATTTGAAAAAAATTTGGAAAAAAATCAGAAGCCTATTGATAAATTGGCGGGAAAGAGAAAAAAAATCATTAAAAAAAAGAAAGTCTTCCAAGGAGTTTAAAAATGTATTGGAAAGCCATAAAAAAGTGTATAAAAAAACTGTTGAAAAAATTTAAAACTTTTCAAAAATTTATTGAAAAATGTTATCACATTTATTGATAACCTGAAAAAAACTGGAAAAAAACTAATAAAAAGAGAAAAACGTTTCAAAAAAAAAAGAAAAAAAAAGAAAAAAAAACAGAAACAAAAAAAAAAATAAGATTTAAAAAAATAAATAATAAAAAAACAAAAAAATAATAAAAAAACAAAAAAATAATAAAAAAAAAAAAAAAAAAAAAAAAAAAAAAAAAAAATAATGAAAAAAAAAAAAAAAAAAAAAAAAAAAAAAAAAAGAAAAAAAAAAAAAATAAAAAAAATAAATAAAAAAATAATAAAAAAAAACAAAAAAATAATAAAAAAACAAAAAAATAATAAAAAAACAAAAAAAAACAATGGGACAAAGGCTAAAAAGCCATAAATTAGGACGGAAGCAAAATTAATTATTTTTTTGTTGGCGCAGCGCATAAATGCGATTATTAATAATTTGTGAGGGGGGATGGAGTGGCATTGAAGCATTATTGCGAATAAACAAAACAAATGTATAAAACAAATGAATAATACAAACAAATAATACAAATAAATAATACAAACAAATAATACAAATAAATAATACAAACAAATAATAAAAACAAATAATACAAATAAATAATACAAACAAATAATACAAATAAGTAATACAAACAAACAATACAAATAAATAATACAAATAAACAATAAAAACAAATAATACAAATAAACAATACAAATAAATAATACAAATAAATAATACAAACATATAATACAAACAAATAATACAAACAAATAACAAAAATAAATAATACAAACAAATAATACAAACATATAAAACAAATAAATAATACAAACAAATAATACAAATAAATAATACAAATAAATAAAACAAATAAATAATACAAACAAATAATACAAATAAATAAAACAAATAAATAATACAAATAAATAATACAAACAAATAATACAAATAAATAATACAAACAAATAATACAAATAAATAATACAAAGAAATAATACAAATAAATAATACAAACAAATAATACAAACAAATAATACAAACAAATAATACAAATAAATAATACAAATAAACAATAAAAACAAATAATACAAATAAAAAATACAGATAAATAATACAAAAAAATAATACAAACAAATAATACAAATAAATAATACAAACAAAAAATACAAACAAATAATACAAACAAATAATACAAACAAATAATACAAACAAATAATACAAATAAATAATACAAACAAATAATACAAATAAATAATACAAACAAAAAATACAAACAAATAATACAAACAAATAATACAAAAAAATAATACAAACAAATAATACAAATAAATAATACAAACAAATAATAAAAATAAATAATACAAACAAATAATACAAACGTGTATGTTACATTTAAACATTTCTTTGTATGTTATCGATGGTTTTTTGTATGTAATTGAAAATTCCTTTGTGTTTGATTCAATACTACCCGTGTTTTGCTATTGAGATCTTTTTCTTTCATCTATAACATTTTGCAAATCATTTAACAATATTTCTGTGAAGGGATTGAATTAACTTTTGTATAACTTTGTATATAATTTAATAACAATGTTGTATAACTTTGTATATAATTTAATAAGAATGTTGTATAACTTCTTATATTTCCTGCTTCGATCGCTTGCACTGGTCTAAATTCAAGTTGATGTGGCTTGTAGCAAATATCCTTACCACTGGTCAATCAGCTTCACTTACATGATCTTCTCTCAGTTCGACACCCACATGAATCACTTAGATCCTCTCAATACGGCCCCCTGTTGCATCAGCCAGTTTCCTCGAACCTCTTCGCTCGTCGCTCTTTTTCTCATACTGCCCCCAACCTATAGAACTCTCTACACACCACCTCCGCTCTACAACTCCCTGATGAAGTGTTGTAAAATACTGAAAACCAAAAACTCTCTTTTGCCAAAACCTTTTCCTAACTTGATCCTCAAGTGATCCTAAGCACCTCTGAGACAACCTACTTTGCAAACTGCGCGCTATAGCAAATTGTACATTCGTTTATTCGTTCATTCATTTATTCATCATTCATTTATTCATTTAATAAGTAAGTAATTAAATCATCAATTTCTTCATTTCTTCATTTGATCATCCATCCATTCATTCATTCATTCATTCCTTCATTTTTTTATTCATTCATTCATTAATTTGTTTATTCCTTCATTCATTCATTCATTCAGATAATTCGAAAAGGTTTTTTTTTATGAATGTTTATCCACTTGTAAATTCACATTTCATCCTTCATTAAACATTCATTCAACCAACCTTCATAATCCCATTGTGTTCTTGCCTATGGAAACCCGATTAGCGATAAATCGTCTTGGAATCGGCAGAAATCAGAAGTGGCACTACCGAGGAAAAAGAGCAGGTAGGAAGGTCAAGGAAAGGTGCGCCAGACACAATAAAGACCGCCATGAACTGATTCCACTTGTCTCAAGACACCACCAGGCTCAAAAAACTGGATCTCCAGTTTTAATTGGGGTTCAAAACGTGAGATCACTGAATAATAAAGTGGAAGATGTGGTAGAATTAATTCAGGACTATAAAATGGATGTGATGTTTATAGCAAAAACATGGCATGACCCGGAGTCAATCAGCATAAGTAAGCTGCGGAGCCCGGGTTTTGTGGTCTTCGAGAAAGCAAGGCCAAGACTTCCTAAGTCAGTGAACACCCTGCTCACCAACCATGGAGGAGTGGCAGTGGCTTTCAACTCCATGTTCCGAGGAATGCTATTGAAGTTAACTTCAACTGCCAGTTTTGAACATCTGTGTGTGAGAATAAGCTCAAGCTCCAAGTCAGTCATCGGATTGGTTGTTTATCGCACAGGTGCTGCTTCTTCATTGTTTTAAAAGGAATTTGAAAACACTTTGGGTATTCTGGCCACATACAATGAAGAGGTTTTGATTCTGGGTGATTTCAATTTTCACTTGGAGCAGTCTGACAACACAGATGCACAAACATTTCTAAACATTTTAAGGTGCCATGGTTTTGATTCGTCCACAAACCAACCCACCCATAACCAAGGAGGATGGCTTGACGTGATAGCATCCAGAAAGAGTGTCAACATCAACTATATTGATAGTGGCATTTCTGATCACAAGCTGCTTTTGTGCAGTTGTGAGATGCTCAAACCACCTCCCATCTATCGACAGCTCCAAATTAGACGTTGGAATTTTTCGGACACTGAAAAGTTTATTTCAGAACTAAAGCTGTCTCCACTTTCAGCTGCCACAAGTCTTGATGTGGACTCAGCTTCTGACCTTTATAATTCCACTCTGTCAGAGATCCTCGACAAGATGATTCCCTTTAAGACTGTTAGAATACATGAAAGACCTTCTGATCCATGGTTTGATCGGGAGTGTCGTGCTTCAAAATGTCTGAAAAGAAGTCTAAGAAGGATCTACATGAAGACCAAGAGTGAGAAGGATTTTGCCGCATGGATGGGTCAGAAGAAACTCTACAAAAGACTGTGTAGACACAAGCGTAGAGATTACTGGAATAATAAACTCAGTGATCCAAAAAACAAAACGGCTAACATTTGGAGCCCCATTAATAGTGTCTCTGGTCGAGGAAAGAGATCTTCTGTTGATGGAATTCAGCCTGTTGAATTCCAATCTTTTCTGTTGAAGAAAGTTGAGTCAGCGAGGAACTCAATCTGAGCCAGAGAAAACCCCATTTATTTAGCTCATGCACAAGAAGGTGGTCTCTGTAGGCTCCAGAATGTGGATGAGGATGAGCTACTCAAGGCTATTCAGGGGCTTCCAATAAACAGTGTGCGTCTGATCCAATACCCACTTGGCTTTTGAAAAATATTTCAGAAATGATTTTACTTTTTGTAAAAAGTATGGTCAATCAGTCTTTTTCTGAGGGAATTGTCCCAAAGACTTGTAAATCGGCTCAGATTACACCACTGTTGAAAAAGCCTAGTCTTGATCACAACGTTGCTTCATCCTAAAGACCCATCTCTAATCTGCCTGTTTTTTCTAAGCTCTCAGAAAGGCTTGTTCTCAACAGAGTCATGAGCTATTTAAATAATTCAAACCTTTTCCTCACCCACCAATCAGCTTACCATCGTCATCATTCTACTTAAACGGCTGTCACAAAAATGTATTCAAACGTTCTTGGTGCAGCCGATGATGGTAAGCTCTCCCTCCTTATACTGTTAGACTTGTCAGCTGTCTTTGACTAATTTGATCAAAGTATATTGTTAAAACGGCTAGAAAGCACATATGGTTTTGATGGTCTCACACTGGAATGGTTCAAGAACTACTTGAGTGACAGATCCTTCAATGTACACTGCAGTGGGACAAAATCTGATTTTGTTGACTCTTCAGTGGGTGTCCCACAAAGATCTGTTCTTGGACCATTGTTGTTTTTTCTATACACTGGAGACCTTGAAAGAATAGTTATGAAATACAAGCTGGGATTTCATCAATATGCTGATGACACTCAAATATATGGGCACTGCAATAATGAAGGCACAGAAGAATTGCAGATGAAAGTGTCTGAGTGTGTAGATGAAATCGCATCTTGGATGGGGGCCAATTGTCTCAAGCTCAACAGTGAGAAGACTGAGGTGATCTGGTTCTCTTCTCGTCGGAATCTGAAAAATATTCCAAGCTAATCTGTCCGTGTATTAGAAAGCAACATCTTTCCATCAAAATCTGTAAGAAACTTGGGAATAACTATGGATAGAGACCTCACGATGTCAACGCAGATATCTAAAACAATACAGACGTGTTTTACCTCTCTGCGTCAAATAAGATCCATCAAGGAATGTTTGACAATAGAATCCCTGAAAACTCTTGCATCGGCCTCAGTTGTAAGACTATGGCAACATGGTTTTAGTCAGCTTACCTAAGGTAGCAACGCAGAGTATTCAATCCATATTCAATACAACAGCCAGGCTCATTACAGGAGTAGGGAAATATGATCACATTACCCCTGTACTCAAAGAGCTTCACTGGCTGAAAATTGATGAAAGGATCGAGTATAAAATTGCTCTGCAGATGTATAAGTGCTTGTCCAACGAGGGTCTTGCGTATCCGATACGTGACCTAGTTCCAGTTGCTAATCTGCCGAAAAAACAAATATTGAGATCGGCTATGTCAAAGGACTTTGTTTCCAACAAGCACAAGCTTAAAGCATTAGGATTAAGAAGGTTCAGCGCCAGCGGACCTAAGTTGTGAGACAACCTGCTTAACAGCTTAAAATCTTCAAGTTCAACAAAATCATTTTGTCGATCTCTGAAAACTTACCTATTCAATAACTCATTCCTTTTATAATAATAATAATAATAATACTGTTATTTTTTATATAAATAATTTCTTTTAATTTTAAATTTATTTACTTATTTTATTCTATTTTTAATTTTTCACAATAGTTTTAATAATGAGCCGTTTTGAGTGGTCTCGAAACTCCACGGGGTTGATGCCACTATAATAAAATTTGTGTTTTGTATTTTATTTCAAAACGACATCAAATCCTCTTTTAAAACCACATACAATCCATTTTTAAAGCCACCCTCAACCCCTCTTCAAGCCCAGTTTAAATCCAATCTTAAATCCACTTATGAATTAACGGTGACTCTTCTTTTGAATCCACTCCCAAATCCTTTTACAAGAGTTGAATCCACTTTCAAATCCACATTCAGTTCATTCTGAAAACCACATGAAGCCAGTTTAAATTACATTAAATCCAATTTTCAATCCACGTTGGAGCAGGTTTAAATCCACTTTTGAACTCAAATAAAA
>OX387258.1:4116647-4126647 GCA_947562095.1 Branchellion lobata | reverse complement strand
CTCTACAATACAATACAATACGATACAAAACAATACAATACAATACAATACTATACAATACAATACAATACTATACAATACAATACGATACAATACAAAACAATACAATACAATACAATACAAAAAAAAACAATAAAATACACTACAAAACAATACAATACGATACAATACAATAAAATACAATACAATACAATACATTACAATAAAATACAATAAAATACAATACAATACAATACAAAACAATACAAAATAATACAATACAATACAATACAATACAATACAATACAATACAATACAACACAATACAATACAATACAATACAATACAATACTATACAAAACAATACAATACAATACAGAACAATAAAATACATTAAAGTACAATACAATACAATACAAAACAAAAATAAACAATACAATACAATACAGTACAATAAAATACAATACAATACTATACAGTACAATAAAATACAAAACAATACAGTAAAATACAAAACAATACAATACAGTAAAATAAAAAACAATGCTATACAATACAGTACAATACATTACAATACAATACAATACAATACAGTACAGTACAAAACAATACAGTGAAATACAATACAATACAATACAATACAGTACAATACATTACAAAATAATACAATACAATAAAATACAATACAATACAATAAAATACAATACAATACAATAAAATACAATACAATACAATAAAATACAATACAATACAATAAAATACAATACAATACAATAAAATACAATACACTAGAATACAGAACAATACAATACAATAAATTACAATACAATACAATACAATACAATAAAATACATAACAGTGAAATACAAAACATTACAATACAATACAGTACAGTACAATAAACTACAATACAATACAATGAAGTACAATAGAATACGAAACATTATAGTACAATACAATACAATACAGTACAATACAATACAAAACAATACAGTACAATACAATACAATACAACACAGTACAATAAAATATAAAACAATACAGTACAATACAATACAATACAGTACAATACAATACAATACAATACAATACATCACAGTACAATACAATACAATAAAATACAATAAAATACAATACAATACAGTACAATACATTAAACTACAATACGATACAATAGAGTAAAGTTCCAGTGGCGTCCTTCAAGGCCATTCCACTGCCGGATGACTGTTGAAACTGATTCCCAGTTGGAAGCGCTGAGCAATTAACTGGAAACTCATCTCGAGTCCTGTGCAATAACAATAATAATAATAAAAAAATATAATACTCATTTTTATAATAAGCTCATTATAATGATTATAATAATATAATAATAATAAATACGATAGTATCGTAATAAAAATCATAATATCATAAAATTAAGTATACTGCTATAATAATAATAATTATGTTACTATAATAACAATTGTTATAATATGTTCATAATATTAGTTGTAATAATATCATAATTATAATTATAAAAATATCATAAAAATAGTTATACTAATATAATAATAATAATTAAAATAGTATCATAAAAATAATTAAGTTAACATCAGAATGCTGGTTTTGATAATCTCATAATGAGATAATAAAAATAATAATTCAAAGTTGAAGAATTGGAAGAACGGAGCAACTAACACATTCCATTGCACGGTCGTTTGCTTTTCATGCGTTCAAATCGCCTGCTCATCCTTTGTTGTCAATATTCGGAAAGACCAGAGGAGTTTATTCAAATATATGAGAATAGATTCTGCTCGAAAAAATATAAAAAAATAATTTATTCAGAATATATATATATATATAGCTATATATATATATATATATATATATATATATATATATATATATATATATATATATATATATATATATATATATATATATATATATATATATATATATATATATATATATATATATATATATATATATATATATATATATATATATATATATATATATATATATATATATATATATATATAGCTATATATATATATATATTCTGAATAAATTATTTTTTTATATTTTTTCGAGCAGAATCTATTCTCATATATTTGAATAAACTCCTCTGGTCTTTCCGAATATTGACAACAAAGGATGAGCAGGCGATATATATATATATATATATATATATATATATATATATATATATATATATATATATATATATATATATATATATATATATATATGGTTATAAAAACTCATTTTTAATGAAGAAACAAAACTTTATTACTTACACAAAAATAAGAATAATAAGTATCATCATCATCATCAAACCAAAACGGATGTTAATAATCTTTCTCGAGTTTTTTGGAAAATGTCTTTAAACTCGGTTTGGAAAAATTTGAGAAAAACTGCGAAGTTGGAAAAGAAAAGAAACGATGGAGGAAGAATTAAGACTTCCAGGCTGACCAAGCCGAACTTCACGAACAACCCAAACATCGAAAACTTTTTAAAAAATATTAAAAAAACATAGAAAAACGATCAGGAACATAGAAAGAATATCAGAAACATAGAAAAAAGAGCAGAAACATAAAAACAATATCTGGAGCGTAGATAGAATATCTGGAGCGTAGATAGAATATCTGTAGCGTAGATAGAATATCGTAAACAAAGAAAACACTCTGAGAAAGCAAAATATAGAAATCTCAACAAAAACACTTGAACCTAATGAAGAATGGTTACCACAAAGAAAAGAAAATAAATAAAAACAACAAAAACCAGTGAATACAAAAAAATATGAATAAAAAAACAAACCTCAAAATAAAAACAACATCAAGCAATAAACACCAAAAAAAACAAATAAAAAACAAAAAAAACATGAAACAAAAAGCTTTGAACAACACCAAATAGCAATAAACAGTAAACAACAAAAAACAAAAACAAACAAAAACAAACAGCAAACAAAAACAAAAACAAACAACGAACAAACACCAACATATGCTGGCTATGTTCCACTAAAATTGATAGTGCTGCACCTCATTAGTATGCAAATGAATCCTCAATATTCAAAAAACCGCAAATCACTCTATCAATTTTCTCATTGCCCTCAAATACGTTCATTCGTGATCACGTGTTCTCCAGTGCCGTGTGTGCTGTTGGCCACGTTGAAAAATACATTTCTTTAGAAAAACGGAAATTCCGTCCAAAAAAAAACATTTGTTTAGCGCTGAACTCTTAAACTTATTAATTCTCCGGTGCAACGAGGTTTCAAAGATGTTTCACATTAAAAAAAAAAAAAATTTATTTTGAAGTTTTGTAATTTTTTAATGGAAAACTTTGTATTTTATGAAAAAATTTTAAAAGTTTTGAGTTATCTTTGGTAAGAAGTTTTTTTGTTGCAGTTATTTTGTTTTCATTGTTTTTTGACGAACCAAAAACAGTCCGGCGTCGGGATGATTAAGAAAGATGGCAAAAATAGAAAAAGAAAAATTAAATGAACAAAAAAACTTGAAAGTCACAAAAATTTAAAGTGGAACTAAGAAGCAAAATTGACAAAAAAACTGAAAGAGTTCGAAGATTGAAAATTGAATCATAAACCATTCCAATAATTATTGATACGTTTTTCAATTGGAAGTTTTGTTTTTTATTTTTTGAATAACCTCCATGGTCTTCTAAACTTTATTTTTCAAGCTATAGAATGAGGTTTGAAAAAAATTAATAAAAAATGAAATGAAAGCTTTCTAAAGTCAACTTAGTTTTTCATTCACAATTTTGCATGGGTATTAAAAGGATATCTTGATTTTTTCAACAACAAAAATTCAAATGAATGAACAACTTAGCAACACAACGCCAACAAAACAACAACACCAACAAAACAAACAAAAACACCAACAAAACAACAACACCAACAAAACAAACAAAAACACCAACAAAACAACAACACCAACAAAACAAACAAAAACAACACCAACGAAAAAAACAACAAAAACACCAACAAAACAAACAAAAACACTACCAACAAAACAAACAAACCAAAAAAACAACATAAATTTAACGAAACCACAAAATACAAACAACATCAATTCAACAACAACACCACCAGCAAAACAAACAACACAACCACCAACGAAACAAACAACAATAACACCAGCAAAACAAACAACAATACCACCAACGAGACAAACAACAACACCACCAACGAGACAAACAACAACGCCACCAACGAAACAAACAAAAACATCACCAACGAAACAAACAACAACATCACCTACGAAACAAACAACAACACCACCAACGAAACAAACAACAACACCAATAAAACAAACACCACCAACAAAACAAACAACAACACTACCAACGAAACAAACAACACCACCAACGAAACAAACAACAACACCACCAGCAAAACAAACAACAACAACACCAACGAAACAAACAACAACACCACCAACGAAACAAACAACATCAACAAAACTACAAAAACTTCATTGTGATTTGCATTTTTCGAAAAAATTGCGAACGGTTTGATGCACAGAAGAAGGCGTGTCGAAGAGCAAAACCACATTAAATTTAGTTTTTTTGGCGTTTTTTCTCAAAGTTTTTTTGTGGGTTGTTTGGAGTTATTTTTTGATGATTTATTCATAAATTTATTTTGTCGAGTTTTTTTGTCGATTTTTTTTGTAGAGTTTTTCACACTAATTTATTTTTCAAAATTTTTTTAGCGATTTTTTTCGTCGAGTTATTTTGGCGTCATGTTTAACGTTTTTTTCAAAGACAAAATCGTTATGTAGTTTTTCTGTTTCCAATGTTCCAGTGTGGGTTCGGACGAGGTTGGGTCCAGGGTTGAAACTAAAGTTAGCATCCATTGAAATTTTTTTTCATTTAAAAAAAAAATGTTTTTATAGATTCAGTTGTTAATAATTTTTCCATTAATTATAGGTTAATTTTTTTTTCAATTTTTCATCAAAACAATTTTTTCAGATATATATTTTTTTATCATTCGATGAATAACTGTTTAAAATTAAAAAAAAATTTTAGTTATAAAATCTTTAATTTTTAAAATTTCAATATTATCTCCAGATTATGTGTTTATTTTTATTTTTTGGCTTGCAAATAAGACTAAGTTGTTTTGTTTTTTTTGAATTTTCATCAGTTGAGGAGGCTGGGACGAGGAGTTATGAGACGCGAATATGGAGATGTATGTGAAAAAGAAGCGAATGGGGGGAAAAAGGTTTGAAAGAGTGGAAAAAATGGATGGATGGAAGAGGAGTGGAAAAGAAAGAGTTATATTGAAGAAGAGCGGGAAGGAGTGGATGAATGAGAGGAGGAGAGAAAGAGTGAATGAAAAGAAGGAAAGTGGAAAGAGAATGGATGAATGGAAAGAAAAGAAAAAAAAAGTGTAATTGGGTGAATGGAAAAGATGAAATGAAAAGGAGGAATGGTGATTGGATGAAACTGTTGGAACAGGGAGGAGGAATGATGGATGGATGAGAAGTTGAAGAGTGAAGGAGGAATGATGGATGGATGAGAAGTTGAAGAGTGAAGGAGGAAGGATGGATGGATGAGAAGTTGAAGTGTGGAGGAGGAATGATGGATGGATGAAACAGTTGAAGAGTGAAGGAGGAAGGATGGATGGATGAGAAGTTGAAGAGTGGAGGAGGAATGATGGTTGGATGAGAAGTTGAAGAGTGGAGGAGGAATGATGGATGGATGAAACAGTTGAAAAGTGAAGGAGGAATAATGGATGGATGAGAAGTTGTGTTGTGGATGAGGATAGATGGATGGATAAGAAGTTGTGTAGTAGACGAGGATAGCTAGAAATTTCTTTCATATAGATAGTTGTAGGAATTGAGGTGTGACTTGAAGCTAGATGAATGATTTGATGGATGAAATAAAATAAATACAGAAAAACCTGGTCACAAGATAAATGGATGGAGGGAGTGGATTGGAGTAGGTGGATGGGTTGGATGGAGAAGGTGGATTGGATAGAGTGGATTGGATGGATTGATTAGGGTGATTGGATGGATGGATTGAGTGGGATTGGATGGATAGATGGATTGATTAAGGGGATTGAATGGATGTTGGTTTTTGATAGGTGGAACGAACTTAATTGGATGGAATTGATCAGTTGACTTCATCCTTCATTTAATGAATGAATGAATGAACGGATGGATGAATGAATGGATGGATGAATGAATAAATGAATGAATTAATGAATGAATAAATGAATGAATGAATGAATTGATGGATGGATGGATGGATGGATGGATGGATGGATGGATGGATGGATGGATGGATGGATGGATTGATGGATGGATGGATGGATGGATGGATGGATGGATGGATGGATGGATGGATGGATGGATGGATGGATGGATGGATGGATGGATGGATGGATGGATGGATGGATGGATGGATAGATAAATGAATGAATAAATGAATGAATTGATGGATAGATGGATAGATAGATAAAATAATGGATAAATAGATGGATGGCCAGATGAGTGAATGAATGAATGAATGAAGTGGAAAAAGGATGGGTAGATAGATAAATGAATGAAAAAATGAATGAATGAATAAATGAATGAATGAATCGATAGATGAATGAATGAAAAACTGATTGAAGTGGAGAAGGGATGGCAAGATAGTTGAAAAAAACAAAAATAATCTTTTTCAACAAAATTTACTCATGAAAATAAAAAATCTTTTGAAAAATGCCAAAAAAAAGAAAAAAAAAGAAAAAAAAATAGCAAAAAAGGCTGGAAAGATGATTTTAAAAAAATTTCCAACATTAAAAAATTATTTAAAAAAATTGTCTGCCTGAACAGTAGAAACTAAAAACAATTCAAGTAATTTTTTTTTTCAAAAATGAAATTTGTAAAAAAGTCTAAAAATAGATTATAAAAAGTCCAACAAAAGATTATAAAAAAGTCCAACAAAAGATTATAAAAAGTCCATTAAAAGATTATAAAAAGTCCAACAAAAGATTATAAAAAAGTCCAACAAAAGATTATAAAAAGTCCAACAAAAGATTATAAAAGGTCCAACAAAAGATTATAAAAAGTCCAACAAAAGATTATAAAAAGTCCAACAAAAGATTATAAAAAGTCCAACAAAAGATTATAAAAAATCCAACAAAAGATTATAAAAAATCCAACAAAAGATTATAAAAGGTCCAACAAAAGATTATAAAAAAGTCCAACAAAAGATTATAAAAATTCCAACAAAAGATTGGGAGGAGAATAGGTTGGAGAGAGGTTGGAAGGATGAATAATGACGAAGAGTGCCCTAAAACCGCGGCATTCAAAACAGCCCGAAAATCTTTTTTTCTTGTAGTGACGTTTTTTTGTTTTTTATTCGTTTTGATTTTTTGGTTGTGGTCTTCTTTTGTGATAATTTTGTTGTTGTTGTTGTTGTGGTGGCTTTTTGGCAGTGGTGTATTTTGTTGGTGTATTTTGTTGGTGTATTTTGTTGGTGTATTTTGTTGGTGTATTTTGTTGGTGTATTTTGTTGGTGTATTTTGTTGGTGTATTTTGTTGGTGTATTTTGTTGGTGTATTTTGTTGGTGTATTTAGTTGGTGTATTTTTGTTGGTGTATTTTGTTGGTGTATTTTGTTGGTGTATTTTGTTGGTGTATTTTGTTGGTGTATTTTGTTGGTGTATTTTGTTGGTGTATTTTGTTGGTGTATTTTGTTGGTGTATTTTGTTGGTGTATTTTTGTTGGTGTATTTTGTTGGTGTATTTTGTTGGTGTATTTTGTTGGTGTATTTTGTTGGTGTATTTTGTTGGTGTATTTTGTTGGTGTATTTTGTTGGTGTATTTTGTTGGTGTATTTTGTTGGTGTATTTTGTTGGTGTATTTTGTTGGTGTATTTTGTTGGTGTATTTTGTTGGTGTATTTTGTTGGTGTATTTTGTTGGTGTATTTTGTTGGTGTATTTTGTTGGTGTATTTTGTTGGTGTACTTTTGTTGGTGTATTTTGTTGGTGTATTTTGTTGGTGTATTTTGTTGGTGTATTTTGTTGGTGTATTTTGTTGGTGTATTTTGTTGGTGTATTTTTGTTGGTGTATTTTGTTGGTGTATTTGTTGGTGTATTTTGTTGGTGTATTTTGTTGGTGTATTTTGTTGGTGTTTTTTGTTGGTGTATTTGGGATTGTTTTGTGATGTCGTTTTTGCTCTCGATATGTGCTTCTGTAATGAAGTTTTGTTGTGATGACTTGGGGTGTTTTTTATGTTTTTTTTTCATATATTCCGTGGTTTTCAATTTTTGGTTTTTTTTCATATTTCGTTTTTTAGATTTTTTCATCAGTTCTATGGATTTTCCATAAAAAACTATTTTTGTTGTTGCTTTTATTTTAAATTCACCTGAATTTTTTTATAATTTTTATTTGATATGAAATTTCTATCATTTTTTTATTTATGTTTTTTTTTTCATTTCAATTTCAATTTGAAAACATTGTTGCTATCCACGCAAAACTATTTTCCAATTTCATTTTTTTCGGTATAGTTTTTCGAAATACAAACATGTATGACACACACCGTTTGCAATAACATTGAAAAACAACTATGAATAAAAATAAGACTGAATAAGCATAAAAAAACAAAAAAAACAATTTAACGATTTGGAAGAAAAAAAAAAGAATATAGAAAAAAAAATGAATAACGAATATTAGAAAAAAACAAAAAAAAAACAAAGCTAGTTTTAAAAAGCAAAACAAAAAGAGATTTTTCAAATGTTCCAGTGGATGTCATGTAGGCATTTTTTAAGACGTTGTTAAGCGCTGCAAAAAGGTTGAAGTCATGTGACCTCACAAGCAGTCAGTTGAAAAAATAAAACTAACGAAAGAAGTATAGTTTTGAAAAATACTTTTTTGACTTGGAATGGTATGAAAAGAAAAAGTCAGCAATTCTGAGAAGTGGTAAAAAAAAGGAGAGAGATGGAAGAAGAGGGGAGGGAGGAATGATTTCAGCAAATGATTGAAGCTTTGAATTTGATACCAAATTCAGAAAGAAAAATTGAAAAAATTATTTTTACAAGATTGAGAAAAAAATGAAGAAAAAAATGAATAAAAACTGAAAAAAAAAATGTTTAATGAAAAATTTAAAAAGGAAAAAAAAGGAAATAAATGAAAAGAAAAATATTGAAAAAGAAAAAAATCGATTTACTTGGTGAAAATAAGAGAAGAGGAATGAAACTGATGAAATGGAAATGATAAATTGAAGTTAAAAAAAACAAAACTGTAATGAACAATGAAAAAAATAGTCAAACCACAAAAAAGTAGAATACAAAAACGTATATGAAATCACTGAAAAATACTTTAAAAACAAAAAAATATTTGGAAGGTTAAACTTTAAAAAAAACAAAAATAAGAAAAACTGATTAGAAACAAGCAGAAGGGTGATAGTTTTTTAGTTTTTCAAAAGAGATGAGAAAAGCTCAAAACTTTTGAAAAAAAAAACTCGATAGTGACTGGAACATACTTCTTATCAGAAGATTAGTTTTGTTCGAGTTTGATATAGTTGAAAAAAAAAATTTTTAGTTTAAAAAAAGAAAAAAATTTTTTTCAAGTTTAAAAAAATTAAGAAAAAAAAAATTGTTTTTAATTTTAGAAGCTTGGGAAACTTTTTTTGGAGTTAATCGGGTTGAAAATTCTTAAATAATTTCGCAAAACTAAAAGCTAACGATTCAAAACTAAAAAATGCGAATGAGTTGAAAAATTTGAAAAAAAAAACGAAAAAAAAATTTCGACAGTATCAAAAAAATAAACATAGCAAAACGACCGCCCATCTTGACATAGGTTTGTCCGCCTTGCAACATTAAAACTGCCTTTCTTTTCTTTTCCATTGAAAAAAGTTTTTTTAAAATTTTTATCAAAATTACAAAAGTTCCAATTGCTTCGTAGAAAAACATGAAAAAGGAGAATCCAAATGTTTTGGGAAATTAACATTTATTTTTATTTTTATTATATCACATCCATTATACATTTCACACTCCCACTTCACCCACTCCTCAACCCCACTCCTTACACCCACCA
>OX387258.1:4081647-4104147 GCA_947562095.1 Branchellion lobata | reverse complement strand
AATGAATGAATGAATGAATGAATGAATGAATGAATGAATGAATGAATGAATGAATGAATGAATGAATGAATGAATGAATGAATGAATGAATGAATGAATGAAAGAATGAATGAATGAATGAATGAATGAATAAATGAATGAATTAATGAATGAATGAATAAATGAATAAATGAATGAATGAATGAATGAATGAATGAATGAATAAATGAATTAATGAATGAATGAATGAATGAATGAATGAATGAATGAATAAATGAATGAATGAATGAATGAATGAATGAATGAATGAATGAATGAATGAATGAATGAATGAATGAATGAATGTATGAATGAATGAATGAATGAATGAAAGAATGAATGAATGAATGAATGAATGAATGAATGAATGAATGAATGAATGAATGAATGAATGAATGAATGAATGAATGAATGAATTTAGGAATGAAGGAATGAATAAATGAATGAATATGTGAATGAATGAATGAATGAATGAATGAATGAATGAATGAATGAATGAATGAATGAATGAATGAATGAATGAATGAATGAATGAATGAATGAATGAATGAATGAATGAATGAATGAATGAATGAATGAATGAATGAATGAATGAATGAATGAATGAATGAATGAATGAATGAATGAATGAATGAATGAATGAATGAATGAATGAATGTATGAATGAATGAATGAATGAAAGAATGAATGAATGAATGAATGAATGAATGTATGAATGAATGAATGAATGAAAGAATGAATGAATGAATGAATGAATGAATGAATGAATGAATGAATGAATGAATGAATGAATGAATGAATGAATGAATGAATGAATTTAGGAATGAATGAATGAATGAAGGAATGAATAAATGAATGAATGACTGAATGAATGAATGAATGAATGAATGAATGAATGAATGAATGAATGAATGAATGAATGAATGAATGAATGAATGAATGAATGAATGAATGAATGAATGAATGAATGAATGAATGAATGAATGAATGAATGAATGAATGAATTTAGGAATGAATGAATGAATGAAGGAATGAATAAATGAATGAATATGTGAATGAATGAATGAATGAATGAATGAATGAATGAATGAATGAATGAATGAATGAATGAATGAATGAATGAATGAATGAATGAATGAATGAATGAATGAATGAATGAATTAATTATTAAATGAATGAATGAATGAATGAATGAATGAATGAATGAATGAATGAATGAATGAATGAATGAATGAATGAATGAATGAATGAATGAATGAATGAATGAATGAATGAATGAATGAATGAATGAATGAATGAATGAATGAATGAATGAATGAATGAATGAATGAATGAGTAAATGAATGATTGAATGAAGGAATGAAGGAATGAATGAATGAATGAATGAATGAATGAAATTACAATTTGTTATAGCGCACAGTTTGCTAACTAGGTTACTTCAGAGGCGCTTAAAATCAATCAAGGGTTAAGTAAGAAAAAGGTCCTAGTAAAAGTGAGTTTTTTGTAGTTAACAAAAGTTTAACAACGAGGTTGATGAGTGGAGATGGTGTGGAAAACAGTATTATAGGTTGGGAGCAGTATGGAAAGAGCGGAGAATGAGAATCTTTTATTAAATATATATATATATATATATATATATATATATATATATATATATATATATATATATATATATATATATATATATATATATATATATATATATATATATATATATATATATATATATATATATATATATATATATATATATATATATATATATATATATATATATATATATGTATATATTGTTTTATTCCAAATTTTGTGAAAACTTTTTGACAAGCTCGAAGCTGATGAAAAAAATTCAACGATTTTAATGACAATTTCTGACATTTTTTCAAAAAGATTTTTTTCAAAACGCCATTGAATGATGAAACGTTTATGAAGTTATCAATTTTGTTTTCATTTTTTAATTTTTTTTTTGTTTTTCATCAACATTTCCAAAGTTTGAAAATAATTCAACTGTTTTATAAAATTTCAAATTATTCACACGATAAAAAGATTTTTTTTCATTAATTTTTTTGTCATTTTTCGTTTTTTTTTGTTTTTAACTCATTTTGATTGTTTTTCTTTCCGTGAGTTTTGATTTTTTGATTCATGAGTTTTTTTTTAATTTTTCAACTACATTTCAAACCACCAGTTTTCTCGCTAGGATAATTTGGCGTTTATTTTCAAAACAATTCAAAAGTTTTGCAATATAAAAACACCAAACCAAAGCAAAAACTTTTTTCTTCGTACTTACAAACCCATTTTTCTGGCATAAAAACAAAAACGAAAACAACATTAGAAACAAAAACACAATGTTCAAAATAAATGATAACGATATTAAAAAGACATTTATTATAAAAATAATAAATAAAAAAACAAAATGAAATCATCGAAATATTAAGAAATAAAAACGAAATAAATAAATAAAAAACAATTAAAATTTAAAAAAAACAAGAAAAAAGTGAAAATAAAAAGAAAATTTTCAAAAACGAAACAAAAGACAATTTTAGGGCTTTTGAAGTGTCGTCAGGATGATATAGAAAGACTCGCTGGGCACATAATGCCGCCTGGTGATGAGGGCCGATGAGGCTGAGAAGCAAACTTTCATTTTGCTTCTCATTCTGACGATTCTTCAGGCGCCCGCTGCTGAGAAGTCCATCAGCTCAATCTAAGCTCAGCTATTTATTTGTAGCTAATCTAATCTGATATAATTTTCATCCTAGCTATTTTCTATCTTAGTTAATCTAATCTAATCTTATCCTATCTATTCTAATCTAATCTTATCTTATCTATTCTAATATAATCTTATCTTATCTATTCTAATCTAATCTTATCTTATCTATTCTAATCTAATCTTATCTTATCTATTCTAATCTAATCTAATCTGCTCTATTCTAATTTTTATTTCAACTTATCTTATCTAATCTAGTCTAATCTTATCTTCATATTATTTTATTTTAAGTTTAAATTCATAAAAAATCAGAATTTGAAAAAAAAAACTCGAAACCAAAAACCCAAAAATCAATGAAAACTTAAAATGCAAAACTCTGTTCTTTTTTTCAAAACTCCACAGGAGTCATTCCAACATCAACCATCAAAATGACATCTCATTAAATTTTTTTTATTATTATTTTTTGATTCAAAATTGTTTTATTTATTATTTTTAAATATTATTTTTATTTTTCCAAAATTTTTCAAAAGTTTCATTTTTAAATTTTCATGCATGGTTGAGTTACAATTTTCTTTTTTTTTTCATTTTATTTTTCTATTTTTATTTATATATTTTTTCTATCCAGCAAAACTATTTTAACCTCTTTCATGACCATAAACAAAACTTTCAACACTTTTTTTTAATGTCATACTTTTTTTCGATTCGAATTTTTCTTTGTTTTAAATTTAAAAAAAATTCTTTTTAGCTAATCAAACCTGAGCAAATTTTTATCTTAGCTAACCTTGTCCAGTCAACTCTAATCTCATTTTTATTTCAACTTACTTAATCTAATCTAATTTAATTTAATCTAATCTAATATAATCTTATTTAATTTAAGCTAATATAATACAATATAATATATTATAATATAATATAATACAAGACAATACAATATAATATTTTATAATATAATACAAGACAATACAATATAATGTATTATAATATAATACAATAAAATACAATACAATACAATATAATACAATATAATCTTTTCTAATCTAATCTTATTTGTCCTTTTAATTTCTTTTGTTTTCAAAAATGTTTAAATTTATGGAAACCCAGAATCTGAAAAAAAATCAGAACCAAAAAAAAAATCCAAAACATTTTTTCTATTTTTTTCAAAACTCCACAAAAGTCATTCCAACATCAAACATCAAAATGACATCTCATTTAATTTTTTTTAGAATTTTTTTTTTAATCAAAAAGTTTATCTTTCTCAAAAAATGTTTTTTATTTAATTTTTTAAATATTAAATAAATTAAATTTTCTTTTTTTTTAAAGTTTTTAAATTTATTTTTTAAATTTTTTATGCATGTTTTAGTTTTTTTTTCTGTTTTTATTTTTATTTACATACCTTTTTAGCCAGCAAATTTTTTTTCGCCTTTTTTGTGACCATTCACAAAACATTCAAAACTCCTTCTTTCATTGTCATACTTTGTTTTGATTTGACTTTTTTTTGTTTCAAAAATATAAAAAATTAAGTTTTTCCGCTTTTCAGCTATTTTCCAAAATAGTTTTTCACATACAATTTTTTTCTATTTTCAATAATTTTTCAAATTTAAAAAAATTAATTTTTCTTGTTAATGTCACGTGTCATTTCAAAAATGAACTTTCATTCAAACCAATGAAACAAAAAAAATTTTTTTTTAGAGCGAAGCATTTAAAATTCAAAAGGTTTCAAACAGTCTTTTCAAAAAAGTCCTGAATATGAAATTCAAATTTATGTTATCGCAACTCGTTGATTTTTTAATTTTTAATAAGAAAAAAAAGGGAAAAAAAGGCAAAATTGATAAGAATAAAGGAAAAAAAATTGATGAGAATAAAGGAAAAAAAATTGATAAGAATAAAGGAAAAAAAATTGATAAAAATAAAGGAAAAAAAATTATTAATAATAAAAAGAAATAATTGAAATAAGATAATTAGAATAATGAATAAATAGAGGAATATAAATGAAAATAAATGAATAAAAATGGAAATAAATGAATAAAAATAAAAAAGAAGAATAAAAAAACGCGAGGAATATTGATTCAGTTTGAAATTCAATTCTTTTTTAAAATTCGGTTTTTCGTTTTTTTCAAAACAGCCATTTTGTATTTGAAAAAAGTGTCTAAGTGTATTGTATTTTAATCTTTTTTATTGTCTCGTATTGTATTGTATTTTAGAATTTTGTTTTGTATTGTATAGTATATTTTAGTTTTGCATTGCTTTGTATTGTGTTAAATTATCTTTTATTCGAATGTATTTTTTTGTATCTTAGTGTTTTTTATTGTATTTTTTTGTATTTCATTGTATCTTCGTGTGTATTGCCCTTTATGGTAAATTACTGTGTTGTATCTCTGTTTTGTATTTTATTGTACCGTATTGTATTGTATCTTACGGCTTCGTATTGCGTTGTATTATATTGTATTGTATTGTATTTTACTGTACTAATTGAAAATTATAAACCAAGCTATGAAAAATTAAACTCAAATAAATTCTAAAAAAGCAAAAAAAAAACAATAAAAAAAAAAACAATAATGAAAAAACAAGAGAAAAACAGTAATGAAAGAAAAGTTGAAGAAAAAAAATTGAAAAAAAAAATTGAAAAAAAAAATTGAAAAAAGCAATAATAGTGAAAAACTTTAAAGAGTCACATAATGGGTAGTCTGGGGAGTCCCATGATTGGACATTTCGAAGGGGAAAAATCAACTTCATGTCCTTGAGGAGTAGTTTTGAATTCTAAAGTTGAATAATTCATTCATTTGAATGGTGGATGGAAAGAATGGAAAAAGAGAGGAATGTAAGGAGTGAAAAAGAAGGAAGAAAAATGTTGGAAAAAAAGAAAGAGGATGGAGGAGGAGTGAAAGGATGGAAGAATGAAAGTGTGAAGAAGAAAAGGTGGAGGATGGAAAATAGGTGAAGAAGGAAAAAGAGAGAGGAGTGATGGAAGAAAGAGAAAGGAGTGATGGAAGAAAGAGAGAGGAGTGATGGAAGAAAGAGAGAGGAGTGATGGAAGAAAGAGAGAGGAGTGATGGAAGAAAGAGAGAGGAGTGATGGAAGAAAGAGAGAGGAGTGATGGAAGAAAGAGAGAGGAGTGATGGAAGAAAGAGAGAGAAGTGATGGAAAAAAGAGAGAGGAGTGATGGAAGAAAGAGAGAGAAGTGATGGAAGAAAGAGAGAGGAGTGATGGAAGAAAGAGAGAGGAGTGATGGAAGAAAGAGAGAGGAGTGATGGAAGAAAGAGAGAGGAGTGATGGAAGAAAGAGAGAGGAGTGATGGAAGAAAGAGAGAGAAGTGATGGAAAAAAGAGAGAGGAGTGATGGAAGAAAGAGAGAGAAGTGATGGAAGAAAGAGAGAGGAGTGATGGAAGAAAGAGAGAGGAGTGATGGAAGAAAGAGAGAGGAGTGATGGAAGAAAGAGAGAGGAGTGATGGAAGAAAGAGAGAGGAGTGATGGAAGAAAGAGAGGAGTGATGGAAGAAAGAGAGAGGAATGATGGAAGAAAGAGAGAGGAGTGATGGAAGAAAGAGAAAGGAGTGATGGAAGAAAGAGAGAGGAGTGATGGAAGAAAGAGAGGAGTGATGGAAGAATGAGAGAGAGGAGTGATGGAAGAAAGAGAGAGGAGTGATGGAAAAAAGAGAAAGGAGTGATGGAAGAAAGAGAGAGGAGTGATGGAAGAAAGAGAGAGGAGTGATGGAAGAAAGAGAGGAGTGATGGAAGAAAGAGAGAGGAGTGATGGAAGAAAGAGAGAGGAGTGATGGAAGAAAGAGAGAGGAGTGATGGAAGAAAGAGAGAGGAGTGATGGAAGAATGAGAGAAAGGAGTGATGGAAGAATGAGAGAGAGGAGTGATGGAAGAAAGAGAGAGGAGTGATGGAAGAAAGAGAGAGGAGTGATGGAAGAAAGAGAGAAGAGTGATGGAAGAAAGAGAGAGGAGTGATTGAAGAAAGAGAGGAGTGATGGAAGAAAGAGAGAGGAGTGATGGAAGAAAGAGAGGAGTGATGGAAGAAAGAGAGGAGTGATGGAAGAAAGAAAATGAATAATGGAGGAAGGAAAGGAGTGATAGAAGAAGGAAAGAAGAAGAGTGATTGGGAAAGGAAGAGGAAAAGAATGATGGAAGAAAAAAAAAGTGATGGAAAAAAATGCGAAACGTTAAAAAAAACATACAAAAAAATATTGAAAAAAGAAAAAAAAGATATATAAATAAATAAATGAATAAATAAATGAAAATAAAATAAAATAAAAATATTGATAAAGATATTAAAAAAAGAATAATAATGAAATAAAAAGAAAAAAAGAGGTATAGTAGAGGTGCTCAACAGGTATCTATCTATCCACACCGGAATGCAGTCATAAGCCTCCAAGCTCGTCCAAACACTCTGGAAGCCCTTGGGGCAATGTCACAGAGGAGTGGTTGGAAAGGCTTGGAAGGGATTCAACAGGAGTTTTGAACTAAGGAGTTTTGGTTGAAGTGTTTGAAGAGAGTTTATTTTTAGCAGAAAGGAGAAGAAGTTTAGTTGATGACCGTCACAGAAAGAGGAAGAAGAATATATAGACCATCAAAGATGCATTTTGTTTCGCAAGCCGATTTGTTTTTTTTTGTAGCTTATGCGTCGGTTCTGAACGTGAGAAGGGTCACTAAGCCTACTTTTCACTGCAGCTTTCCAGCTTTTAACTCAATTTTGAATGAATCTTCCTTAGTTTTAATTTGCATTCCATCTTGAACTCATCTCCACTCTAGGGCAATGTCCTCCTGAAACCTTTGCCAGTTGAACCTTCTTCGTCGTCGTCGTCACCATCACCATCTTCTTCATCATCACTTTTTCCTCCATTTTCCTCATCATCTTCTTCACCACCATCTTCATTTTCATCCTCTTCTTCTTCTTCAGCATCATCTTCATCTTCATCCTCTTCTTCTTCTTCAGCATCATCACCACACAGTGCTCCTCTTCTTCCCTCTCCACGTATGTTTCAACGTATAACTTACAACCTTCCTCCCCCCCCCCATCACATCATATCCTGTCCCCCTCATCATATCACTCCCCCATCAACCACTCCCTCATCCACCTCATCAACCACCCTCTCATCCACCCCATTAACCACTCCCTCATCCACCTCATCAACCACCCTCTCATCCACCCCATCAACCACTCCCTCATCCACCTCATCAACCACCCTCTCATCCACCCCATCAACCACTCCCTCATCCACCTCATCAACCACCCTCTCATCCACCCCATCAACCACTCCCTCATCCACCTCATCAACCACCCTCTCATCCACCCCATCAACCACTCCCTCATCCACCTCATCAACCACCCTCTCATCCACCCCATCAACCACTCCCTCATCCACCTCATCAACCACCCTCTCATCCACCCCATCAACCACTCCCTCATCCACCTCATCAACCACCCTCTCATCCACCCCATCAACCACTCCCTCATCCACCTCATCAACCACCCTCTCATCCACCCCATCAACCACTCCCTCATCCACCTCATCAACCACCCTCTCATCCACCCCATCAACCACTCCCTCATCCACCTCATCAACCACCCTCTCATCCACCCCATCAACCACTCCCTCATCCACCTCATCAACCACCCTCTCATCCACCCCATCAACCACTCCCTCATCCACCTCATCAACCACCCTCTCATCCACCCCATCAACCACTCCCTCATCCACCTCATCAACCACCCTCTCATCCACCCCATCACACCCACCACTTATTTTTATATATAATATTCAAATAAAAATTTTATTTCAAGAAGTCTTATTTGAGACTTTTCTTTGAATTTTTTAACCGTAGTTTCAAAAATTCTACTTCATTACATTATTTATACTACCAGTATTCCTACGTCACCAAACCCATCACCATCAACATCACCACGTCACCCTACCCATCACTATCCCCATCACCGTCACTTCGTCACCATAACCATCCCCATCACCATCACTACGTCACCATAACCATCACCATCACCATCACCATCACTACGTCACCATCACCATCACCATCACCATCAATACGTCACCATCACCATCACCATCACCATCACTACGTCACCATCACCATCACCATCACCATCACTACGTCACCATCACCATCACCATCACAGCCAACTTCAACTTCACTGCCGTAACTAATACTATTGCAACTACTACCACATCTCAACAACAACTAAAGCCAAAACAACCACCACACCACAGCCACAACCACCACACTGCAGGCAAAACCACCACAACCACCACACCGTAGGCACAACCACCACAACCACCACACCACAGGCACAACCACCACAACCACCACACCAAGAACATCTCCACTACCACAACCATCACAATCACAAACACAACTACAATAACTCCAACAACAACTACTACAACAACCACCACACCATCACCACAACTATCACATCATCATCACAACCACCACATCATCAATACAACCACAGCCAGCACAGCACCACCATCACATCAGCACCACAACCACCATACCAGCACTACAGCCACCGCCACCAAAGCACCAAAACCACACCAGCATAACTACAGCCACGAAACCATCACCACAACCACCGCCACCACACCAGCAGGCCACACAGCCACAATAGAGATGTTGAGAGTTACAGGCGGGCAGATCAAGCCCTCACACTACACCCTTGAAGCAGCTGCCTTCCAACAACCCTCTCATCCCCCTATCCTCATTATCCATCTGGTGGGTGGGTAGCAGGAGCGTGCTGAAAACATATCTAATCTCAGTTAGCTTAATCTAATCTAATCTAATCTAATCTAATCTAATCTAATCTAATCTAATCTAATCTAATCTAATCTAATCTAATCTAATCTAATCTAATCTAATCTAATCTAATCTAATCTAATCTAATCTAATCTAATCTAATCTAATCTAATCTAATCTAATCTAATCTAATCTAATCTAATCTAATCTAATCTAATCTAATCTAATCTAATCTAATCTAATCTAATCTAATCTAATCTAATCTAATCTAATCTAATCTAATCTAATCTAATCTAATCTAATCTAATCTAATCTAATCTAATCTAATCTAATCTAATCTAATCTAATCTAATCTAATCTAATCTAATCTAATCTAATCTAATCTAATCTAATCTAATCTAATCTAATCTAATCTAATCTAATCTAATCTAATCTAATCTAATCTAATCTAATCTAATCTAATCTAATCTAATCTAATCTAATCTAATCTAATCTAATCTAATCTAATCTAATCTAATCTAATCTAATCTAATCTAATCTAATCTAATCTAATCTAATCTAATCTAATCTAATCTAATCTAATCTAATCTAATCTAATCTAATCTAATCTAATCTAATCTAATCTAATCTAATCTAATCTAATCTAATCTAATCTAATCTAATCTAATCTAATCTAATCTAATCTAATCTAATCTAATCTAATCTAATCTAATCTAATCTAATCTAATCTAATCTAATCTAATCTAATCTAATCTAATCTAATCTAATCTAATCTAATCTAATCTTATCTAATCTATTTCTAATCTTATCTTATCTAAAATGATGTGAATCAGTCTTACCTAATCTAATCCCATCTCATCTAATCTTATCTACTCTAGCCCAATCTGATTCCTTATCTGATACCTTCTAATCTACTCTTTTCCAACCAGTTCTATCGTGTCTGCTCTTATTTTATCTGATCCATACCAATCTAATCTTATCTGATCCATACCAATCTAATCTTATCTGATCCATACCAATCTAATCTTATCTGATCCATACAAATCTAATCTTATCTGATCCATACCAATCTAATCTTATCTGATCCATACAAATCTAATCTTATCTGATCCATACCAATCTAATCTTATCTGATCCATACCAATCTAATCTTATCTGATCCATACCAATCTAATCTTATCTGATCCATACCAATCTAATCTTATCTGATCCATACCAATTCAATCTAATAAAATTAACCTAATCTAGCCCAATCTGATATATTCTAGACTAATCTAAGTTAATTAAAACTCAGCTACTCTAAGCTAGTTTAGTCTAGGTTAATCTACTCTGCTCATATAAAAATCTGTGTTAATCTGCTTTAATATAATCCAGACTATTCAAAGGTGATGCAATCTAAACAGCCAATGCTCGAAGCGCCTTTCAAGCACGCCTCGAAAGGCTTCAGGATTCGAAGAGTGTTCAACACCAATGCACTTGAATTCATAAATCACGTCGCTTCAGATTAGTCACCTGCTATGCATTCTTTATTGACTCTCTTACTCTTTTTTTGTTGTTATTTTCATTTTGTTTTTAATTTTTTGATTTTTCTGTTTTTATATTTTTTCTTATTTCATTATTTTAAAGAAAATTCCATTATATTTTATTTTTTTATTAAATTTATTTTTTTATTATTTTAATATTTTTTAATTAATTAATTTATTTTTTTTCTTTAGTTCATTATTTTACTCCATATTTCTTTTTTCTAATCCTTATTTTATTATTTTTTTTCTTTATTCCAATATATTTTTCTTCATTCCTTTTATTTTGTTTTTTTTTTTCAAAACTTTCTTTTGCTCCTGTCAGCTGGTCCTTTTGCCTGAAAGTTTTAAAACCAGTTTTTTTGACCACAAAATGTCAAATGAGTTTTGATCCTCCTCGAAGTCGAATGAGTTTTGATCCTCCTTGAAGTCGAATGAGTTTTGATCCTCCTTGAAGTCGAATGAGTTTTGATCCTCCTCGAAGTCGAATGAGTTTTGATCCTCCTCGAAGTCGAATGAGTTTTGATCCTCCTCGAAGTCGAATGAGTTTTGATCCTCCTTGAAGTCGAATGAGTTTTGATCCTCCTCGAAGTCGAATGAGTTTTGATCCTGCTTGAAGTCGAATGAGTTTTGATCCTCCTCGAAGTCGAATGAGTTTTGATCCTCCTCGAAGTCGAATGAGTTTTGATCCTGCTCGAAGTCAAATGAGTTTCAATTTTCGAAGTTGAAGTTTAAAAGGAATTGCATCTGGAATGAAACTGCTTGTGTTGTGTGGGAATTACATTACAATACAAAACAATAAAAAACATAACAATACAATAGAATAAAACACATTACATTACAATACAAAACAATACAATACACTACATTACAATACAAAAGAATACAATACAAAACAGTACAACACATAAAAATACAAGAGTATACAAAAAAATACAATAAAAAACAATACAATACGATAAAATACAATACAATAAAAAAAAAACAAAACAAGAAAATACAATATGATACGAAACAAAACAAAATAATACAATGAGATACAATAAAATACATTGAAATACAAAACAATACAATATAACACAAAACAATACAATACAATGAAAGACAAGAGAATAAAATACAATACAATACAAAGAAAGACCAGAGAGAACAATACATTAAAAGACAACAAAATACAATACAATACAAAGAAAGACCAGAGAGAACAATACATTAAAAGACAACAAAATACAATACATTACGACACAATACAATAAAATGAAATACAATACAATAAATTAAGCTACAATAAAACAAAATACGAAACAATACATTACAATATAATACAAAACTAAACAATACAATACAAAATAATAAAATACAGAACAAGGAAATACAATAAAATATAATACAATACAATACAAAACGATACAATAAAATACAATAAAAGACAATAAAATACAATACAGTTAAAGACAATACAAAAAAAATACAAAAAAATACGATAGAATACAATAAAATACAATACAAAACAATTAAATACAATACAAAAACATAAAATACAGTACAAAACATTAAAATACAACACAATACAAAATAATACAATACATGAAAATAAAATATAAAAAAATACAACACAGTAAAAGAAAATACAAAACAATACATTACGATACAATGAAATACAATATAAAAAATAAATTACAAAACAATACAATGAAAAACAATTCAATACAGTATAATACAATACATAACATAAAAATACAAAAAAAAACAATAGAATACGATACAATATAATACAATACGATACAATGAAATAAAATACAAAACAAAACAATACAAAACTAAACTAAACGAAACAATAAAATACAATAAAATACGAAACAAAACAAAACAATACATGACAAAACAATACAATACAATAAAATACAATACAAAACTAAAAATACAATACAAAACTAAAAAAACAATACAATACAATACAAAACAAAACAATATAATACAGTACAAAACAAAACAAAACAATACAATAAAATAAAATACACTACAATACAATACATGACAATACAATACAATACATTACAATACAATACAATACAAAACAAAACATAACAAAACAAAACAAAACAAAACAAAACAAAACAATACAATACAAAACATTACAATACAATATAACAAAATAAATTACAATACAATACATTAAAATACAATATAATACAAAACAAAACATTACAATATAATACAATACAATACAAGACAGTACAATACAAAACATTACAAGATTATACAATATAATACAATAAAAAACATTACAACACTATAAATAACATTACAATAGAATAAAAGACGAAACAAAACAATAAGATACAATACAATACAAAACAACACAATGAGATACAGTAAAATACAATGAAATACAAAACAAAACAAAATAATACGATACAATACAATACAATGAAAGACAAGAGAATAACATACAATACATTAAAATACAACACAGTACAATACATTACGACACAATACAATAAAACACAACACAATACAATACATTAAGATACAATACAATGAAATACAAAACAATACATTACAATACAAAAAAAAACAAAAAAATGAAATACTAAACAATGCATTACAATACAAAACAAAACAATAAAATACAATACACGATAATACAATACAGAACAAAGAAATACATTAGAATATAAAAAAATACAATACAAAACGATACAATTAAAGACAATACAAAACGATACAATAAAAGACAATACAAAACGATACAATAAAATACAATACAATACAATACAGTACAATACAATACAATACAATTTAATACAAAACAATAAAATGAAAGAAAACAAAATACAACACATTAAAAGAAAATACAATAAAATCCATTACGATACAACGAAATACAATGAAAAACAATACATTATAATACAAACAATAAAAAACAATACATTACAATACAAACAATAAAAAACAATACAATACAATTTAATACAATACAGAACAATAAAATACATTAAAATACAAAAAAATACAATACAATATAAAACAATACAATAAAATAGAATACAAAAAAACACAATACAAAACAATACAAAACGAAACAATACAAAACAATACATTACAATACAATACAAAACAATACAATAAAATAAAATCTATTACATTATAATACAATATAATACAAAACAATACATTACAATACAATACACTACAATAAAATACAATACATGACAGTACAATACAAAACATTACAAGATTTTACAAAACAATACAATACAAAAAAATAAATTACAATACAATAAAGAAAAAAAAACATGGAAATACAATACAAAACAAAAAAATATAGTACAATACAATACAAAGCAATACAATGAAATACAAAAAAATACATTGAACTACAAAACAATACAATATAATAAAATATAATACAATACAAAACAATACAATGAAAGATAAGAGAATAAAATACAATACATTGAAATACAAAAAAATACAATACATTGAAATACAAAAAAATACAATACATTGAAATACAAAAAAATACAATACATTGAAATACAAAAAAATACAATACATTACGACACAATACAAAATAATACAAAATAATACAATACATTTAGATACAATACAATAAAACACAAAACAATAAATTACAATACAATACAAAACAATACAATACAAAACAATACAATACAAAACAATATAAAACAAAACAGAAAAATTAAATAAAATGAAATGTAATACAATACAATACAATACAAAACAATACAATACAAAACAATATAAAACAAAACAGAAAAATTAAATAAAATGAAATGTAATACAATACAATACAGTACAGTACAATACAATACAATACAATAAAAGACAATGAAATACAATACAATACAATAAAATACAATTAAATACAATACGATACAATTAAATAATATACAAAAAAAAATACAGTACAATACATAAAAATACAACACAATACAAAATAATACAATACATAACAAAAAAATAAAACAAAATACAACACATTAAAAGAAAATACAATATAATACGAGACAATGAAATACAATAAAAAACAATACATTACAATACAAAACAATGAAAAACAAAAAAATAAAATATAATACAATACAATATAACACAATACAATACATCGCGATACAATAAAATAAAATGAAATACAAAATAATAAAATACAATACAATGCAATACATTACAAAACAATACAATTTAATACAATACATTACAATACAATACATTACATTAAAATACAATACAATACAAAACAAAACAATACATTTTAATACAATACAATACAATACAATACATTACACTACAATATAATACATTACAATACAGTACAGTACAATACAATATAATACAATACAATACAAGACATTACAACCTTATACACTACAGTACAATATAAAAAAATACAATACAATAAAATACATTACAATACAAAAAAAAACAAAACAAGAAAATACAATACAAAACAAACAATATGATACGATACAATACAAAACAATACAATGAGATACAATAAAATACATTGAAATACTAAATGTTATATAATACAATGTAATACATCACAATGAAAGATAAGAGAATGAAATACAATACAATACTTTATGATAAAATACAATATAAAACAAAACAATACAATACATTACGAGACAATACAATAAAATAAAAAACGTTACATTACAATACAATACAAAACAATACATTACGAGACAATACAATAAAATAAAATAAAAAACATTACAATACAATACGAAACAATACATTACAAAACAAGAACGTACAAAACAAAACAATACAATACAATATAACACAATACAGAACAATAAACCACAATAAAGAATATTACAATACAATACAAAACGCTACAAAACATTACAATAAATTACAATACAATACAAAACAATACAATACAATACAATACAATACAATACAATAAAATACGATACAATACATTGAAACACAACACAATACAAAATAATACAATACAATACAATAAAATAAAACAAAATACAACACATCAAAACAAAATACAATACAATACATAACGATACAATAAAATACAATAAAAAACAATACATTAAAATACAATACAACAAAAAACATTACAATACAAAATAATACAATACGATACATCCCGATACAATACAATAAATTAAAATACAATAAAATAAAATACAACACAATAAACTACAATACAATACAATACATTACATTACATTAAAATACAATACAACATATTACAATACAATACAATACAACACAATACAAAACAACACATTACAATACAATACAATAAAATAATATACAATACTACACAATACAATAAAATACAATACAATACAAAACAAAAAAACACATTAAAATACAATAGAAAACAATACAAAAAAACACATTAAAATACAATGCAATACAATACAATACAATACAATACAATACAATACAAGACAATTAAATACAATACAATTAAATAAAAATACGAATAGTATTTATTTATAGCGGCACTAACTCCGTAGAATTTCGAGACCACTCACATGATTAATAATAATATTTATGTTGTTGAAGATTGTTGTATTTATTATTTAAAATAATAAAATACAATAATTATTGTTTATTATTATTATTATTATTACAAGGTCTTAAGAACCAAACCCCTCTTTTTGTCGAGGCGATGTCCAACCAAGCGAAACCTCATTGGAACCCTCAGAATTATTAAAACGTGCAGATTGCTTCCAGTTGTCATCATTCAGTCCATGTCTTTTCCATCCATGCATTCATCATCCATGCCTCCTCCATCCATGCATTCATCATCCATGCCTCCTCCATCCATCCATTCATCATACATGCTTCTTCCATCCATCCATTCATCATCCGTTCATCATCCCTCCATCCATTCATCATCCATGCCTCTTCCATCCATGCTTTTCCCACCCATCCACCCATCATCCATTCGTCTTCCATCCATCCATTCATCATCCATTCATCTTCGATCCATCCATTCATCATCCATGCTTCTTTCATCCATCCATTCATCATGCGTTCTTCTTCCATCCGTTCATTCATCATTTATGCATCCTAAATTCATTCAACCATACTTTATTCACATCTTCAGCATTCATTCATTCGTTAATCATCCATTCATCCACTCTTCATCCATTCATCTTTCAAGAAAAGATTCTTCACTCGTTTTTCTCTTATTCACTCACCCAGCAACCTTTATTTCAAAACTTTCCATCTATCACCATTCACCCATTAAGCTATTTGTCCTTTCATCCATTCATTCATTCATTCATCTTTCCATTCACCTAGCCATTCATCTATCCATCCATCTATCCACCCACCCATCCATCCGTCCATTCATTCTTCTATCCTCTCATCTATCCAACCATCAATTCATCCACGTGTTTAGGAATGCAAGTCAGTTTTAATTCACTTTTGGACTCACGTCTTGAAATCAATTAAATTCCTCCATTCAATTATGTCTTACTTCTTTATTCCATCCACGAATTCACTCAAACATTCGCCTCCTCAGTCAACCACGCATTCATCCACGAATTCAATCACACATTCACCCACGCATTCACCCACGCATCCACCCACGCATCCACCCACGCATTCACCCACGCATTCACCCACGCATCCACCCACGCATTCACCCACGCATTCACCCACGCTTTTACGCACACATCCACCCACACATTTACCCACACATTTACCCACGCATTCACCTCTCACACCTTCCCTAAATATTTCCACCAAAACCTTTTCTTCCCTCCATAACTTCTTTCATCACCCCCATAAACCTTTCCATAGCTCTGCTTCTACCCCTCCTCCAGAAAATCTTCTGCTCCCTCTGATTCCCCAACAATCAACCCATGAACGAGTTTCATAATTCCTCTTTGTATTTCATCTTTCTTACTTTCCAATAAGTTCCTTTCTTCATTCCTCCTCCCCTCATTTCTCCTCCCTTTATTTCTCCCCCTCTTATTCCTCCCCCCCTCATTCCTCCCCCCCTTATTCCTCCTCCCCTCATTCCTCCCCCCCTCATTCCTCTCCCCCTCATTCCTCCCCCCCTTATTCCTTCTCCCTTATTCTTTCTCACCTCATTCCTCCCCTCATTCCTCCTCCCCTCATTCCTCCTTCCCTCATTCCTCCCCTCATTCCTCCTCCCCTCATTCCTCCTCCTTTCATTCCTCCTCCCCTCATTCCTCCTCCTTTCATTCCTCCTCCCCTCATTCCTCCTCCTTTCATTCCTCCTCCCCTCATTCCTCCTCCTTTCATTTCTCCTCCTTTCATTCCTCCTCCCCTCATTCCTCCTCCTTTCATTCCTCCTCCCCTCATTCCTCCTCCTTTAATTTCTTCTCCCCTCATTCCTCCTCCTTTCATTCCTCCTCCCCTCATTCCTCCTCCCTTCATTTCTCCTCCCCTCATTCCTCCTCCCCTCATTTCTCCTCCCCTCATTCCTCCTCCCCTCATTTCTCCTTTCATTCCTCCTCCCCTTATTCCTCCTCCTTTCATTCCTCCTCCCCTCATTCCTCCTCCTTTCATTTCTCCTCCCCTCATTCCTCCTCCCCTCATTCCTCCTCCCCTCATTCCTCCTCCCTTCATTTCTCTTCCCCTCATTCCTCCTCCCTTCATTTCTCCTCCCCTCATTCCTCCTCCCCTCATTCCTCCTCCTTTCATTCCTCCTCCCCTTATTCCTCCTCCCCTCATTCCTCCTCCCCTCATTTCTCCTCCCCTCATTCCTCCTCCCCTCATTCCTCCTCCCCTCATTTCTCCTCCCCTCATTTCTCCTCCCCTCATTCCTCCTCCTTTCATTCCTCCTCCCCTCATTCCTCCTCCCCTCATTCCTCCTCCCCTCATTCCTCCTCCCCTCATTCCTCCTCCCCTCATTCCTCCTCCCCTCATTCCTCCTCCCCTCATTTCTCCTCCCCTCATTTCTCCTCCCTTCATTCCTCCCCTCATTCCTCCTTCCCTCATTTTTCCTCCCCTCATTTCTCCTCCCTTCATTCCTCCCCTCATTTCTCCTCCTTTTATTCCTTCTCCCTTCATTCTTTCTTCGCTCATTCCTTTTCGGCTCATTCACCCTCCTTCAGTCTTATTTCCTCTATCCCTTTTCACCTCATTTCCTTTTCAACGCCTAAATTCTCCGTATTTTATCCCACCACCCCCTTCATCCCCAATCAACCCCCCCACTCCAAACAGGGGTACAGGGCGGAAAAAGAAGTGGATGTCGGAGGAAGCACCTTTATGTGGTTCGTTGGGGGAGGGATGATGTTGCTGGTGGTGGTGGTGGCTGTGTTCTTGAGGGAGAGGAGGAGGAGGAGGAAGAAGATGAAGCAACCCACTGCCCCAAGTAAGTTTTTTTATCTGTTTCAACGGCTTTTTCATTGCTTTACTAATTAAAAAAAAATTAAAATTTATGATTCTGTACTTGTTAACCATTTTGATTATTTATTTTTTTAGTTTCATATTTTGTCTAAAACAAAACTTTATCTTTCAAACTTTTAACATATTTTTTCGAGAAAATAAAAACTTGAAATTTTGATTTTGTAAATTCAAACTTTGAAAAAAATTTTTTTTTAAATTAAGCGGTTTATTTTTTCAACGTTCACGAACTCAATTGTCAACGAAACGAACAAGTTTTCACAAAGTGTGTTTTTTGGGATTTTTCCGTTTTTGGGTCGCTCCAACTCACATTCATTTTTCAAATTTATTTTGAACAAAAATAAAAAAATAAAACAAAATTATCATTTTTATTTACAAAAATCTTTTTCCAAAACAGAATTTTGTACGAAGAAATATATTTCCAAAACAGAATTATGTGCATCAAAATGATTATAAGTTTTCATTTGACATTTTGTGTCTTTATTGTTCAAAAAACGTTTTTCTAAAGTTTTTTCATGAAATCTTCGTTTTTTAATTTAAATTTTTTTTTCAATATATTTTTTTAAATTTCAATGTATTTTTTTGTTGTTTTTTTTCAACTTTTGTCTGTTTTTTCTGTGTTTTTTTTTTAATTTTTCGTTAAAAAAAAAGGCTTCCTTAAGTGTTTTGTTGTTTTTCAATATTTTTTCAAAAATTAAAAATACCGCTGATAATTGTTCGCAAAAAAGTTTTCTTCAAATCAGTATTTGCTCAGAAAATTGTTTTTTTGTTGAGATTTCGTGATTTTGTTTTGTTTTTATTTTTCTTCAATTTTGTTACATTGTTTTGTTATTTTTTCATCTGTTTTGTTTTGATATTTTACATACTTTTTATTTTTAATTTTTCTTTTCGTTATTTTTTTATATTTTATAATTTTTTATTTCATTTTGTTTTTTTCTTTTTTAAAATGTTTTGTACAATTTTTTTTGTATTTTTTTAAGTTTTGTAGGATTGTTCACACATTTTCTAGTTAATTCTTTCGCTCATATGACTTTAGCACATGAATCTTCTTATTTTTCATTCAAAATCTATTTTTATTCAAAAAAAATTTTTTAATTAAAATCTTTTTTTTAATCAAAATCTATTTTTAATCAAAATCTTTTTTTTATTCAAAATCTTTTTTTATTCAAAATCTTTTTTTATTCAAAATCTTTTTTTATTCAAAATCTTTTTTTATTCAAAATCTTTAGTTCATTCAGAATGTTTTATCTTCGAATCTTTGATTATATAAAGTTATATAATTTTTGTATAAATAACTTTACTCATCATTAATTATGAATCATTTTTATGCACCACTTATTCAAATTTTCATAATTCAGTCTTTATATAATTTATTCATATTTAGCGCTTCACAAATTATTAGATTAGATTTATTCATCATGTTTCTTTGTATTGTTTTTTTAATTATTTTCCACAAACACATGATTTTTTTGTTTATTATTGTTTGATGTTATTTATTTACATTGGTTGTTTATGTTGATGTTTATGTTTTTGTTTATATTATTTTCTATGTTTTTCTTTATTTCAACAAAGAAAAAAATAATATTATTTCATTTATACTATTATTTATATTATAAGGAAAAAATAGCATCTATTATTCATACGTTTATGTTCTTTTTCTATTGTTTATGATAATTAATTTTTATTATTTTGTTGTTGTTGTTTTTGTTGTTTATATTGATTTATTTATATTATTACTATGTTATTTTCTTTATGGTATTGCCACCCGTTTCAATCTTCATTGCTAGAATACTCTTAAATATAAATTTGTGTGCGGATTGTTATTATTAGCTTCGTTTTTTTGTTGATTCTTTGTTCCTGCTTTTTCTTTGGTTCTGCTTTGTTCCTGCTTTTTCTTTGTTTTGTTAGTTTTTTCTTCTGATTTTTTTGTTTTTGTTTATTTTTGTTTTTTTTTTGTTTGTTTTTGTTGTTTTTTCCATACTTTTCAGCTTTTTCTTGTCATAAATTTATCTTTTTGTTTCTTTTTTTGTGGGTTTTTTCTTTTTTTAAATTATTTTTCGTATTTTCATTTTCATTGTTTGACTTCGGTTTTATTCAGTTTTTTCATCGTTTTTTCACTTTTTTTTCGTGATTTTTCTGTTAGTTTTTCTAGCACGTTCCGCATCAATATTTGATTTTAATTATTGTTGTTTATCATCGCTAACAGCCCGCAAAACTTTCGGAATCCAAATGCGTTATGTAGCTTTTTACTAAATATTTTCTAGGTTTGTCTTTTTTGAAAACCAAATTCAGTTTTTTTTTTTCAAAAACCCAAAACGAATTTTGTTTCCCAAATGAAGTTTTGGGTCAGTGAGAACACAAAAATGTTTCGGAAGCATGAGCTTGTTTTTAATTTTTAGCCAAAATAGCTTTATTCAAATTAATTTCGTCCGATTTCAAGTTTATTTTATTTTAATTTATTTTTATTATTCACTTTTAATCTCAGAAATCCATTATTGAGAAATCCTCTGAAATATAATACATTTTGATCTCGATTTCAGAACAAAAGTTTCAAGTTGATGAAGTGATACGATCTGATTCCATGGTCACATAGAAATAAACTTTGAAAAGACTCCCAGAAAAACTCAAAAGTGACCTAAAAACGAAGAAAAACGTAAAACAAAACAAACACATAAAAGGTATGAAGTGTTCGAGTTTGAAAAAAAGGATTTTGGCGTAAAAACACCACAATGACGTGAAAACATTTGATTGACGTAGAAGACTATGGTGACGTCAGAACATTGCTGTGATGTATAAAAATGGTGACGTCAGAACACTGCTGTGATGTAGAAATATGGTGACGTCAGAACACTGCTGTGATGTAGAAATATGGTGACGTCAAAACACTGCTGTGATGTAGAAATGTGGTGGCATCAGAACACTGCTGTGATGTAGAACAATGGTGACGTCAGAACACTGCTGTGATGTAGAAATATGGTGACCTCAGAACACTGCTGTAATGTAGAAATGTGGTGACGTCAGAAGACTATTGTGATGTAGAAATATGGTGACGTCAGAACACTGCTGTAATGTAGAAATGTGGTGACGTCAGAAGACTATTATGATTTAGAAGA
>OX387258.1:4071647-4079147 GCA_947562095.1 Branchellion lobata | reverse complement strand
ATGGAGTAATGGATGGATCGATGGAGTGATGGATGGATGAATTGATGGATAGAGGGATAGAGGGATGGATGGATGGATGAATGGATGAATGGATGGATGGAAGGATGGAGGGATGGATGGATAGATGGATGGATAGATGGATGGATAGCTGGATGGATAGATGGATGGATAGATGGATGGATAGATAAGTGGATGAATGGGTGGATGAATAGCTGGATGACTGGATGGATGAATGGGTGGATGAGTGTATGGAAGATAGAAGACATTCGATCGCTTAGATCCTCAGTGGTTGAATTAGTGCGGGGTTGTTTAATATTGGAGGCTCAAAATGCTGTTCTCGTTGTAAAGTTCTTGTGTTGTTGATTTTTTGGTTGTAGTTTTTTTTTTTTGTTGTGAGTTTTTGTTGTTGCATGTTTGTTGTTGTTGAAGTTCATGTTGTTTTTGTTGTTGCTTGTGTTGTTATTGTTTTTGTTGCTGTTGTTGTTGCTGTTGTTGCTGTTGTTGCTGTTGTTGTTGTTGCTGTTGTTGTTGTTGTTGTTGTTGTTGTAGTTGTGGTTTTTTCAAATTTTCATAGACGTAGATGAATAATTTTTAAGACGTGTGTTTGTTTGTGTCTGTATGGTTGGATGTATCACTTAGTGATTTGATGGATGGATGTGTGGATAAGTTGTATTTTTTGTGGATAACAAAATGTTTGAAAACCATGTTTTAGTAGAATAATTTAAAAAAAATTTAAGTAACGTTTTGCAACCAAAGAAAAGAAAAATTTAAAAAAAAGAAAAATAAAATTTTTCTGAAGATAAAACAAGTTTTTAAAAACTCATGAATAAATATAAAATTAAAATACGAGAATTAATTCTCAATAAATGAAAACAACCATGTGGAAAATTAATAAAGATATTGAACAAAAAAACACAAAACAACAATATCAAAACTGATAAAAATATTTTTTCAAAAAATATTTTGAAATTTTTTTAAAATCAAAATAGTGTGAAAAGGTCTTCAAAGGAGCCCACTAATCATTCCCATCCGTTGTCCATTTGCCAAAATAACTCAGCCTTCATTTTTCCTCTGTTTTCTTGTTTTTTTTTGTTTTTTCGTTTTTATTCTGTTTTCTTTTTCTTTTTTCATATTTTCAGTTTGCTTATGTTTCAATTTCTTTCCTTTGTCAACTCATTTTTTTAAATAAATTTTTCTGTTGAATGAATTTTGTTCAACAATTCCATTGTTTGATTATTCATAATAATTATTTTTTTTTGTGTAATTTTTTTGCATTAAAAAAATGAATTGACTCAATATTGTTTTTTTTTTCTTTTTTCTTCATTTTTCTTTCGTTTTATTTAATATTTCATCAGTTTCCACTTCAGCTCTCCATTCCATTTTCTTTTTTGAACTTTCCAAAACTTCAAATTTCATTTCAATGTCTTTTTTAACTTTTATTTTTTTTATTTATTCAAACAATTCGTTTTTTACCATACAATACAGTACAGTACAATAAAATACAATACAATACAATACAATACAATACAATACAATACAATACAATACAATACAATACAATACAATACAATACAATACAATACAATACAATACAATACAATACAATAAAATACAATACAATACAATACAATACAATACAATACAATACAATACAATACAATACAATACAATACAATACAATACAATACAATACAATACAATACAATACAATACAATACAATACAATACAATACAATACAATACAATACAATACAATACAATACAATACAATACAATACAATACAATACAATACAATACAATACAATACAATACAATACAATACAATACAATACAATACAATACAATACAATAAAATACAATACAATACAATACAATACAATACAATACAATACAAAACAGTACAATACAATACAATACAATACAATACAATACAATACAATACAATACAATACAATACAATACAATACAATACAATACAATACAATACAATACAATACAATACAATACAATACAATACAATACAATACAATACAATACAGTAAAATACAATACAATACAAAACAATACAATACAATACAATACAATACAATACAATACAATAAAATAAAATACAATACAATACAATACAATACAATACAGTACAATACAATACAATAAAATACAATAAAATACAATACAATACAATACAATACAATACAATACAATACAATACAATAAAATGCAATACAATACAATACAATACAATACAATACAATACAATACAATACAATACAATACAATACAATAAAATAAAGTACAATACAAAACCAGATAAGTGATATTATAGTGGCTTTAGCCCCGTAGAGTTTCGAGGCCTCAGACTTAATCCTTTCATAGATAAATAAAAAAACACGTATTAACTTATTTAATTGGGTGGATTAAAAAAAATTATAAAATAATTAAAGAAATACAAAGAAAAAACTAATTAATTAGTAAATTTAAATTCACTAATTAATTAATTAAGTAATCAAACAGATTTTATCAAATCTGTTTGATTAAATTGAATTTATTTAAATAATATAACTCACTTTTTAAAGCACCAAGACAAGCAACCGAGACGCAACTAGGTGACTAAGCCACTCTAGCACTGCGTCTGTTCTTTACTTGAGTTGCCGCTTTTTATAACTCAAACCTGAGCTTAGGAGGGAATCGAACTGTCAGCCTCACCCTTCCAGAGCGAATTTGTTAACCATTATGTTACAAGCTTTCTCTCAGTCTCACTATTTTCTGAAACTTGAAATAGAACTAGTTAGTTTGAAACATCACCAATTTATTACAATCACCTCCTATAAAATCTTATCACTTCCTATTAATTTTTATCACTTAACTACTATCATCTCCCATTAATCTCAATTACCTTCTTCAACTTTAATTACCTTCTATTAACTTTTATCATCTCTCATTAACCCTAATTAACTCATATCAACTTTTTTACTTCCCTATTAACATCAATTGAATCCTATTAAGCCTAATCACCACCCACTTACCCCAATTAAACCAATTCCTTTCACTTATCATTACAAGCACAGCAAACACACATCTCGTTTGAAACTCCCCTCCAAACCACCCTCCCTCTCCTAACAGCTCATCCTCAAAACCATCTTGTCCTGATTTTTTAAAGAATATATCCGAGTTTTTTTGTTTACTTCAACTCTCATCTCAGTTTTACTTTTTTTGTTTATACTTTTTTTATTGTTTTATTGTTTTTTTCTATTTTTATTTTTTAATTTTTTCTTAGTTATTTGTATTTTTTAATTTTTTTCTGAATTGATTATTTATTTATATATTCATTTATTTATTCTTTAATTTATTAATTAATTTATTCTTTTATTATTTAATATTTATTTATTCATTTTTTCATCATTTTTTTTTCTTTGTTTTTATTTTTTCAAGTCCGTTTCATAAAAATAAACTTTTTTTCCATCTCTTTTATTAAAAACTCGGGTGCTTCTGTTTTTCAAGTCGTAGCTTATCTTTGGTCCATGAAATTGGCCAAAGAAAGTTTTTTTTAAAATAAAATATTGAATTGAATTTTTTTTTTGGGTTCAAAAAAAATATAATTTCAGCATTTTAAAGTTCCAGAATATTTTAAAAACATGATGGAAACAGAAAAAAATTATTAAAAAATAACACAAAAACAACTATAAACAACAATTTGAAAAATAATAAACATGAAACTTAAATAACGAAATTCAGAAACTAAATTTGAAAAAAAAGTATGAAAAAAAAAAACAACTGAAACGAAACAAAAAACAGATCTCGACAAAAAAGAATACAAAAAAACGCAATGAAACTGGATCTTTCGACTAGGGTTTCAATGAAAATTTAACAAAATTGTGCAGAGTTTCGCAAAAGATTTTAAAATTTTGCAGAGTTTTGCAAAGTTTTTTGGTGTTTTGCAGAGTTTTGCAAAGTTTTGCAAAGTTTTTTAAAGTTTTGCAAAGTTTTTCAAAGTTTTGCAAAGTTTTTGCAAAGTTTTGCAAAGATTTTTTTCATTTTCTTATATGCACTTCATGAAGCATGTTCACAAAAAATTATGTTTTTTTGCTTTTTCTTTTTTCAAATTAATTTAGACATCAAAAAAATTGTGTTTTAATAACTTCATTTCTTTTTTACTTCCATTTTTCTATTGTTAATTCAATTTTGTTTTTTTTTTCTTTATTTTAACTTTATTTTTAACTTTTTGTTTTTTTATTAATTTTTATATATTTATTTTTATTTTTAATTTATTTTTATTTTTAATTTATTTTTATTTTTAATTTATTTTTATTTTTAATTTATTTTTTATTTATTTTTATTTTTAATTCATTTTTATATTCATTTCAATTTGTTTTTCAATTAATTTCACTTTTATTTTCAAATTTTATATTTTTTTAAATTTTAAATTTAATTCTTTTTTTAATTTAAAATTTAATTTTTATTTAATTTTCTGTTTTTTTAATTTTAATTAATTATTAATTTAAAATATGTTATTTTTCGTTCATTTTATTTTTAATTTCATTATTATTTATTTAATTTCTTTTCCATATTCATCCGCCTCCGTCGTTGAGTCCCTTACAGAAATTTCTCTTTTTCACAGTCTTCATTGAAGCAAATCCAGGTAAACGCTAAAAATGGCACAAAACATGGTGAACAATCAAAATGAAAGAAAAAATTGAAATCAACAATAAGTGAATGTCATAAGCACCAAGTGAATGTCATAATCACCAAGTGAATGTCATAAGCACCAAGTGAATGTCATAAGCACCAAGTGAATGTCATAAGCACCAAGTGAATGTCATAAGCACCAAGTGAATGTCATAATCACCAAGTGAATGTCATAAGCACCAAGTGAATGTCATAAGCACCAAGTGAATGTCATGAGAGTTTGACTGGAATTTCTCATGACTCAATGCCGATGCGTATTGACTTTGATAGAGTTTTTCATAAATTTATTTAATTTTTTTTAAACATTTTGAAAACCTTCCTTCGTTTAAATTCATATATTCTTATTATCCCAATTGTTTATTTCCCATCAAATAAACTTATTTTAACTTATCGAATTTTTTTGGAATTTTCAATTAAATAATTAATTATTTTTTTTACTTCGAATAAGTTATTTATTTTTTATTTAATTATCTTTATTTATATTTATATCATCCATCTCTTTTTCGATTCAATTACCTTTTTGACGTCATCTTGGATGTTTCTACGTGCCAGAAAGGAATGGAGTGGTTCCAACACACTTCTAACAAAGTCCCCCTAGTATGCCTTGAGATGCTCCCTTCATCATCTTCTTCTTCCTCTTCATCATCTTCTTCTTCCTCTTCATCATCATCTTCTTCCTCTTCATCATCTTCTCCTTCCTCTTCATCATCTTCTTCTTCCTCTTCATCATCATCTTCTTCCTCTTCATCATCATCTTCTTCTTCCTCTTCATCATCTTCTTCTTCCTCTTCATCATCATCTTCTTCCTCTTCATCATCTTCTTCTTCCTCTTCATCATCTTCTTCTTCCTCTTCATCATCTTTTTCTTCCTCTTCATCATCTTCTTCTTCCTCTTCATCATCTTCTTCTTCCTCTTCATCATCTTCTTCTTATTTATCATCATTTTCTTTTTTTCAATAATCTTCTCCTTCTTCTTTCTCTTTATCTTCATCATCATCTTCTTCTTTATCATCTTTTCCTTTTTCTTTTCATCATCTTTTTTCTCTCCATCTCCATCATTTTCTCCTTCTTCTTCTTCATCATCTTCTTCTTTTTCATCTTCATTATCTTATTCTTCCTCTTCCATTTCACCATTTTCATCATTTTCACCACCATCATCATTTTCACCACCATCATCATTTTCACCACCATCATCATTTTCATCACCATCTTCCTCATTCCTTTATTAATTTTCATTTTCATTATCAGCTTCATTATCTTTTTCCTATTTTCATCTTCCTCATCATGTTTTTTTTCTTCTTCTTTCTCCTCCTTCTCCTCCTCCTCCTCCTCTTTCTCCTCCTCCTCCTCCTCCTCCTCCTCCTCCTCCTCTTCCTCCTCCTCCTCCTCCTCCTCCTCCTCCTCCTCCTCCTCTTCCTCCTCCTCCTCCTCCTCCTCCTCCTCCTCCTCCTCCTCCTCCTCCTCCTCCTCCTCCTCCTCCTCCTCCTCCTCCTCCTCCTCCTCCTCCTCCTCCTCCTCCTCCTCCTCCTCCTCCTCCTCCTCCTCCTCCTCCTCCTCTTCCTCCTCCTCCTCCTCCTCCTCCTCCTCCTCCTCCTCCTCCTCCTCCTCCTCCTCCTCCTCCTCCTCCTCCTCCTCCTCCTCCTCCTCCTCCTCCTCCTCCTCCTCCTCCTCCTCCTCCTCCTCCTCCTCCTCCTCCTCCTCCTCCTCCTCCTCCTCCTCCTCCTCCTCCTCCTCCTCCTCCTCTTCCTCCTCTTCCTCTTCCTCGTCCTCCTCCTCTTTTTCCTCTTCTTCTTCCTTCTCCTCTTTCTTTTCCTTCTTTTCTTCCTCATGCTCTTCCTCCTCCTCTTCCCTAATCATCGTCATAATGTTCAAAAGAAGCGTAAAATGGAAACGTGTGGGGATTAAAATAAGCTAATTGGATGGATTAGAGATTGGATGGAATGAGGATTGGATGGAATGAAGATTGGATGGAATGAGGATTGGATGGAATGAAGATTGGATGGAATGAGGATTGGATGGGTTGAAGATTGGATGGAATGAGGATCGGATGGGTTGAAGATTGGATGGAATGAGGATTGGATGGAATGAGGATTGGATGGGTTGAAGATTGGATGGAATGAGGATTGGATGGATTAGAGATTGGATGGAATGAGGATTGGATGGAATGAAGATTGGATGGAATGAGGATTGGATGGGTTGAAGATTGGATGGAATGAGGATCGGATGGGTTGAAGATTGGATGGAATGAGGATTGGATGGAATGAGGATTGGATGGGTTGAAGATTGGATGGAATGAGGATTGGATGGATTAGAGATTGGATGGATTGAGGATTGGATGGAATGAGGATTGGATGGAATGAGGATTGGATGGGTTGAAGATTGGATGGATTGAGGATTGGATGGATTGAGGAATGGATGGAAGCATGATTGGATAATGACTTGATAAATGATTAATCGGATAGATGGGTGGAAAGAAAAAAAGATGGATGCATGAAAACATGGATGCATGAAAACATGGATGCATGAAAACATGGATGCATGGATAGATGCATGGATAGATGCATGGACAGATGCATGGATAGATAGATGAAGAAATGGATGAACAAAGACATGCATGAATGAATAGATAGCTGATTGGATGCATGCATGAATTGAAGAAGAAATGGTTGAAGTCATGGAGAATTAAGTGGAAGAAGACTCTCAATGAACTGCTTCCTGAGAAGCCTCAGAATGTGTTGAGAACCAATTATTAGAAAAATTCTCGTAAAACCGGTGAGAAAAGACAAATAAGTGAACATTGAAGGTGGCTATGA
>OX387258.1:4054147-4066647 GCA_947562095.1 Branchellion lobata | reverse complement strand
ATATGGGGGGATGGGTGTTTATATGGGGGGTGGGTGTTTATATGGGGGGGTGGGTGTTTATATGGGAGGGTGGGTGTTTATATGGAAGTGGGAGGTGTTCATATAGGAAGGGGCGTTTATATGGGAGGGGTGTTTTTATGGAAGGGGTGTTTATACGGGAAGGGTGTTTATACGGGAGGAGTGTTTATACGTGAGTTGTGTCTATACGGGAGGGTTGTTTCTACGGGAGGGGTGTTTCTACGTGAGGGGTGTTTCTACGGGAGGGGTGTCTATACGGGAAGAATTTTTATACGGGAGGGGTGATTCTACGGGAGGGGTGATTCTACGGGAGGGGTGTTTCTACGGGAGGGGTGTTTCTACGGGAGGGGTGTTTCTACGGGAGGGGTGTTTATATGGAAGGGGTGTTATATGGCGGTAGGGAGGGACTGGTCCTATGGAGGAGAGAATGGAACGAAGAACGAATTGTGGTTGTTTGGTTGTCTTGCATACTCACACAAGCCTCAATCTCCGGATTGAAAATTTCTAAATCATTTTCGCCTTTGTTTTTGTTCTTCTTTTTGTTTTGTTTGTTTTGTATTTGTTTTCATGTGTCGTTCATTTTGTTTACTTAAGTTTGTTTGTATGTGTGTTTTGTTTCGTTGATGTGGTTATTTCTTCAATGTAGTTTTGTTTTTCATGTGTTTTTCTACTTTGTTGATTTGTCTCTTGGTTTTTTCTGTTTCTGATTTCAAAAAAACGGAGTCTTTTCTTTTGTTGTTTATTAGTATTAATTTTTTGTTGAGCGTTTTTTTCAAATTTTTCAAAGTTTGAAATTCAAAACTCCATAAATATGTTTCGAATATCCTCCTTTAAAAAAATTCAAGAAAAAAGTAATCAAGAATTATTTTTTTCAAAAAGGCAAATGGTCAATTATTTATATAACGGATCATTGAATAATAATTGAAAAAAACTATTTCGAAGAATCAAAAAAAAATAAAAATTGAAAAATTATTTTTTAAAAACGTTGTTAAAAATCGAACAAAACAAACTGAAACCCATTTTTTTCACAAAAAAAAATACATTCACAAGTGAAGTTTACAAAAAAAAAATCAAAAACATTGTTCGGAATTTTCCAACAAAATTTTTTTCATAAAAATTACTGTTAAGAAAAAAAATCCTTCATTGAAAAAACTGCTTTCAAAAATTTTTCCCGAAAAATTATTTTTTCATAAAACTGTTTATAAAAATTTCAAAAAAAAATCTTTTCATCGAAAAACTCTTTAAAAAATTTTGGAAAAAATCGGACAAAAGTTTTTTTTTAATGTTAACAAGAAAACTGTGCGATGAGAAGTTATATTAGCGAGGAATAGGAGGATGAGGAAGGCATATTAGACTGATGAACGACCTTCATTATGCATACGCGCAAGAGGCGATTAAAAAAGGTTAATGAGGTTGGCGTTATTTTTTTTGCTGTTATTTTTTTTTGCTGTTATTTTTTTATACTCTTTTTCTTGTAACCTTGTTGTTTTTTTTATCTTCTTTTTTTTGTTAGTGTTTTTTGTTATCTTTTTGTTTTTTTCATCTTTTTTTTTTGCTACTGTTTTTTTGTTATCTTTTTGTTTGTTTTATCTTTTTGTTTTTTTTCGGTTACTTTTTTTCTTGTTACTGTTTTTTTGACTGTTTTTCTTGTATTCTTTTTGTTTGTTTTTCTTAGTATTTAGCCTTTTTTTGTTGTTTTTTTGTTTCAAATGTTACTGTTTTTTTGTTATGTTTATGTTTTTTTTGTTTATTGTTAATTTGTCGTTGTTCGTTTTTCAATTTTTTTTCTTTCATGTGTTATTAATTCTTTTGATGTTGTTATTGTTTAGCTGTTATTATTTTTCAAAATGTTGTTATATAATTGGCCTCGAAACTCTACGGGGTTGAAGCCACTATTATGATAGTCGTGTTTGTATTGTATTGTATTGTATTGTATTGTATTATATTGTATTGTATTGTATTGTATTGTATTGTATTGTATTGTATTGTATTGTATTGTATTGTATTGTATTGTATTGTATTGTATTGTATTGTATTGTATTGTATTGTATTGTATTGTATTGTATTGTATTGTATTGTATTGTATTGTATTGTATTGTATTGTATTGTATTGTATTGTATTGTATTGTATTGTATTGTATTGTATTGTATTGTATTGTATTGTATTGTATTGTATTGTATTGTATTGTATTGTATTGTATTGTATTGTATTGTATTGTATTGTATTGTATTGTTTTATATTGTATTGTATTTTACTGTATTGTATTGTATTGTATTGTATAGTATTGTATTGTATTTTATTGTATGGTATTGTATTGTATTATTGTTTTTATTTTTTTATTTTTTGTAAACTTTCGTTATAGTTGCTATGTTTTCAATCGTTGTTCTAAAAGTGTTCTTTGTTTTTGCTATGGTTTAACCTGTTGTTACTATGGTGTTGTTTCAATGGTGTTAATTGTTGTTGCTATAGTTGTGTTCATTATCCTATGTTTTCACATGCTGTTGCTATGGCGTAACATGAGGTTGCTATGGTGTAACATGAGGTTGCTATGGTGTAACATGAGGTTGCTATGGTGTAACATGAGGTTGCTATGGTGTAACATGAGGTTGCTATGGTGTAACATGAGGTTGCTATGGTGTAACACGAGGTTGCTATGGTGTAACATGAGGTTGCTATGGTGTAAAATGAGGTTGCTATGGTGTAACATGAGGTTGCTATGGTGTAACATGAGGTTGCTATGGTGTAACATGAGGTTGCTATGGTGTAACATGAGGTTGCTATGGTGTAACATGAGGTTGCTATGGTGTAACACGAGGTTGCTATGGTGTAACATGAGGTTGCTATGGTGTAACATGAGGTTGCTATGGTGTAACATGAGGTTGCTATGGTGTAACATGAGGTTGCTATGGTGTAACATGAGGTTGCTATGGTGTAACATGAGGTTGCTATGGTGTAACATGAGGTTGCTATGGTGTAACATGAGGTTGCTATGGTGTAACATGAGGTTGCTATGGTGTAACATGAGGTTGCTATGGTGTAACATGAGGTTGCTATGGTGTAACATGAGGTTGCTATGGTGTAACATGAGGTTGCTATGGTGTAACATGAGGTTGCTATGGTGTAACATGAGGTTGCTATGGTGTAACATGAGGTTGCTATGGTGTAACATGAGGTTGCTATGGTGTAACATGAGGTTGCTATGGTGTAACATGAGGTTGCTATGGTGTAACATGAGGTTGCTATGGTGTAACATGAGGTTGCTATGGTGTAACATGAGGTTGCTATGGTGTAACAGAGGATTGTGAAGTCCCAACCGTAATGAAATCTTTTTTCGCCATTGATATTAAACCTTCCATAAAAATCTTCTGTTTCCTCTTTCTTATCAACTTCTCTGATCCGATCCATGCTTTTGAAAAGTTATTCCGGCGTTTGCTTATCAAGTCATTAGATTTTTTGGGAGTTTCGTTGTTGTTGTTGTTGGCAGTGTTGTTTGTAGTGTTGTTTGTAGTGTTGTTTGTAGTGTTGTTTGTAGTTTTGTTTGTAGTGTTGTTTACAGTTTTGTTTGTAGTGTTGTTTTTAGTTTTTTTTGTAGTGTTGTTTGTAGTTTTTTTTATAGTTTTATTGGTAGTCTTTTTGTTGGATTTTTTATTAATTTTATTGTTGTTGTTGGCAGTGTTGTTTTTAATTTTGTTGTTGTTGTTGGCAGTGTTGTTTTCTATTTTGTTGGTAAAGTTTTGTTGTTGTCTGAGTTTGTTTTAATTTTGTTGTTGTTGTTTTTTTTGTATAAAGTTTGTTGTTGTGTATGTTTCAGGGGTATTATAGTGATGTTGTTGCTATTGTTTAGAAGAACTATTTTCGAAAAAGTACTGATAAAAAACAACAATAATAAACAAAAACAACACAAAAACATAAACTATAATAATAACAAAAACGAAAATAATAACAAAAACAACGAAGACAACTTTCTTTGAAAACAATTTTTCCCAAAAAAAAACCTACGCCATAATTTTTTTATAGAATTAAAATAAAACAGATTCACGAACCATGTTATTGAGAACTTTTGTTTTTTTGTTTTTTTTTTTCTAAGTTTTTTTTCAAAACTTTTGATCTGTCACTTTTGGCTTAATTTTAGAGCAAAAAACTTAAGCTCAGATTCAACTTTCAATAATGTTCAACTTAAGTGAAGAACAGACGCCGTGCTTAAGTGACCCAGTCATCTTGTAGCCTACACGAGTGAAACCGTCTCCATGGGAGCGCCTTTGAAGCGCTATTAATGTTATTGATAAGATTGGATCACATTTTTGTGGTTACATAGTTTTATTCATGAATTGAAACAAGAATGAAGTCAAGCTTTAGCAAAAAAATTTATTTTTTTACCGAATTCATTTTTATTTTCATTTTGGATATTTTGAAAACTTTGTTTTTTTTTCTCTGAAAAAAACTTTATATGAACTTAATAATAATTTGTTTTGAAAATATAACAAAATATATGAATCTAAGTTTACTTTTGGAAATAATTTGGCATTCACTCAAGCACTCTCCTTGTTTGCAGAAGGAACCTCGCCTGCGAACGATCTTCCTCCTTTCCAGGTCAGTCTCCTCTCTTCTTCTTCTTCCTCTCCTTCTTTTTCATCTTCTTCTTTTTTCTCTTTTTCTTTTCTTTCCTCTTCTTTATTTTTTTATTCTTCATCCTCCTCCTCCTCTTCTTCTTCATCCTCCTCCTCCTCTTCTTCTTCATCCTCTTATTTCTTCTCTTCTTTTCCTTTTCATTATTTCTTCACTTTCTCCTCTTCTTTTTTCTGCTCCTTTTTTTTTCTTCTTCTTTTTCTTTTCTCTGTTTTTCTCTCTATCTTTTTTTTTTGCCTTTTTTTATTTCTTTTTACCTTTTCTGTTTCATCTTCTTCCTTTTTCTATTTTTCTTTTTTATTCCCTTTTTTCATCTTCTTCCTTCTTTTCATCTTCTTCCTTAATTTTTTTCCACCTCCTCCTCCTCTTATTCCTTCTTTTCCTTTTTTCTTCTTTTTTCTTTTTCTTTTCTTTTTTTCCTTTCCTTCTTTTTTTTCTTTTTTTTTTCTATTTTCTACTTTTTCAAATATTTTTTATTCTTATTCTTTCCAGTTTCTTCCTTTTTCTCTTTTTTTTCTTTTTTTCAGTTTTTATTATCTTCTTCCCCTCCATCTTCCTCTTCCTTTTCCTTTCCATCTTCCTCGTCATCTTCCTTCTCTTCATCTTCATTTTCTCCATCTTCATTCTTTTCCTTCTCTTTCTTCTCTCCATCTTCATTCGTTTCCTTTTCTTTCTTCTCTTCATCTTCTTTTTCATTTTCTTTTTTTCTATCTGCTACTTATTTTTCTTCATTTTCCTTCTTTTTTTTCATAATTTTCTTCTTTTTTTCTTAATTTTTAAGTTTTTTCTTCTCTTCTTCCTACTTTTTTTCCTTCCCTTCACCTCTCTTCTCTTCCTCCTCTTCACCTCTCTTCTCTTCCTCCTCTTCACCTCTCTTCTCTTCCTTCCCTTCACCTCTCTTCTCTTCCTCCTCTTCACCTCTCTTCTCTTCCTTCCCTTCACCTCTCTTCTCTTCCTCCTCTTCACCTCTCTTCTCTTCCTCCTCTTCACCTCTCTTCTCTTCCTCCTCTTCACCTCTCTTCTCTTCCTTCCCTTCACCTCTCTTCTCTTCCTCATCTTCATCTTTCTTCTCTTCCTCCTCTTCATCTTTCTTCTCTTCGTCTTCTTCATCTTCTTTCACTTTTTTCTCTTCATCTTCTTTCTTTCCTTATTTTTTTCGTTTTTTCGTTTTTTCTTTCTTCCTACTCTTTCTCTTCTTCATCTTTCTCATCTTTTTCTTTTTCATCTTTTTTCTCTTCCTTCTCTTCATCTTTTTTTTTTTTTTTTTAATTATAGAAAATAAAATTACAATTAAAATCTTTAAATTTCTTGTTCAACTCGATAAAAAATCATCAAATTTTTAACTAAAAGTAAATTTCCACGCCAACATAATCTTTTTTTTTATTCGCGTCTTTTTTTATAATTTATTTACACAATGACTAAAAACAATACAACAAATAAAAACAACAAAATTAAATAAAATCAAATCAAATAAAAGCGAAAAAAAAACAAAAAACAAAACAACAAAAACAAAACAACAAAAACAAAACAACAAAAACAAAACAACAAAAAACAAAACAACAAAAACAAAACAACAAAAACAAAACAACAAAAACAACAAAAACAAACCAACAAAAACAAAACAACAAAAACAAAACAACAAAAACAAAACAACAAAATCAAAACAACAAAAACAAAACAACAAAAACAACAAAAACGAACACTTTCCCGTATTAAACTTCAAATTCGATGCTTCAGTGTTTCTTTTGATGACTTTTAATGCCGCCATTTCCTATCTGATATGGTCATTTTTATAGCGCTAATTCGGCTATAATGTTTGAACAGCACGTTTCAATTCCTCGAGCGGGAATCACTCGCAATTGAACCTCCTCTCTCGTCTTCAAACCACTCAGCCACACTGCATGGAGTTTTTTTTTCATTCGAGTTTATTTTTTATTTTCTTTCTTTCTTCTTTTTTTGTTTTCTTCTATTTTTTTTTATTTTTTTTATTTTTTTTCCATTTGAGTTGTTTTTCTTCTTTTTTGTTTTTTTTTGTTTTTTATCTTTCTTTCATCTATTTTTATAATTTTGAAAAGTTTTTAAAATCTTTTTTATCTATTTCATCTTTCTCTTTTTCCATTTATTTTTTTTTCTTTTTCATGTCATGCGCTCACTCAACTGGGTTGCAGTCTTTCTACACACATGCTTTTCCTGTTTTCAATCCTTTGCCTCGACGAGACTCGAACCATGATCCTCGTGGTGACTTCGTTGCCAGAGAAGTACTCTTAACACCAGGCGAAAAAAACATCACTTGGTTTATTTTGTATATGTTTTTTCTGAGAGTTTGTTTATTTCGTTCATTTTCAGTTTTTCAATTTTTTTATGTATCTATTTGTAATTTTTTATTTTATCACTTGTTTTCATTCCTTTGTTTCAATTTAATTTTTCAAAAACTTATTTTTAATCTTTTTTTCAGTTTTAATTTTTAATTTCTTTTTTCAATTCTTTTTCATTCATTTATTTTCAATTATTTATTTTATTTATTTATTTTTGACTTTCTTCAGCGCTACATAAGAGTTTAATTAAAACAAAGAGTGGCTTGCTAAGCAAATAATAAATAAGCAAATAAATAAATAAATAAATTAATAAATTAATTTAAAAAAATGAATAAATAAATAAATTAATCAATAAAGAAATAAAGAAATTAATTAATTAAATGAGTAAGCAATAAAATCATAAAAACATTAATTAATTAATTAATTAATTAATTAATTAATTAATTAATTAATTTAAAAAAACATAAAAATTTGAAAAATACAAGAGAATAAAACAAAATTGAATTATAAACCTTAAAAGGAAATACAGAAAATAAAACACATTACAATGAAATGAAATATTTCAAATACAACAAAACACAAAATAAAACAACAAAACAAAATAAAACAAAAACAAAATAAAACAACAAACAAAATAAAACAACAAACAAAATAAAACAACAAACAAAATAAAACAACAAACAAAATAAAACAACAAAAAAAATAAAACAACAAAACAAAATAAAAAAATAAAACAAAATAAAACAATAAAACACAACTTTATACAATAAAATACAACAAAAATATTACAATACAATACAACACAACATAATACAATACATTACGATGCAACACAACATTATAAAATACAATACAACACAACATAATACAATACATTACGATGCAACACAACATTATAAAATACAATACAACACAACATAATACAACATAATACAACACAACATAATACAATACAATACAACACAACATAATACAACATAATACAACACAACATAATACAATACAATACAACACAACATAATACAACACAACATAATACAATACAATACAACACAACATAATACAACACAACATAATACAACACAACATAATACAACACAACATAATACAATACAGTACAACACAACATAATACAACATAATACAACACAACATAATACAATACAATACAACACAACATAATACAATACAATACAACACAACATAATACAATACAATACAACACAACATAATACAACATAATACAACACAACATAATACAATACAATACAACACAACATAATACAATACAATACAACACAACATAATACAATACAATATAATGCAAAAAAATAATAATGAAGTTTTTTTTTCAAATACTTATATTACTGTCCTTTTCAGATTAAATTTCTCTGAACTTTGAAAGCTTGTGTTATCTCTTAATTGCATATTTATAATTCAAAAGGTTATTTCGATAACAAGACAAAAAAAAATATTTTAAGTTTTCTTTCCATCATTTTATTCTATCTTTGTTTTCATTTTTTTCTTTTTTTGCTTAATAACTTTTATCATTTTTTAAATACTTTTTTGTGCATATATTTCATATTTATATTTTCTTTTTCAGACATTTCTTTTTTACTGATTTAAAAAAAAAATAATTTTTAAATATCTTATCAATAATATCAAATAATTATTCTTAATATTTTAATAATTAATCCACTATCACGCACTACGACTCAAACTATTGGAGCTCTCCCCTTCCGCACTCTTTGCAGTCGCCAATTCCTCAACTTCGTCACCCATTTCCGGTTCGTTCATCCATTTCCGGAATGGCGTCTTTTGTGATGATGGTTTCCATGGCAACGTTGGGAGTTTTGGCTTCCTGTTCCTTCGAGGCTCCCTTCACCCAAGTCACCCTTTACATCCCTCCCTCCATCGGTGGGTTGGGTGGGTTGGGTGGGTTGGTGGGTTGGGTGGGTTGGGTGGGTTGAGTGGGTTGGGTGGGTTGGGTGGGTTGGGTGGGTTGGGTGGGTTGGGTTGGGTGGGTTGGGTGGGTTGGGTGGGTTGGGTGGGTTGGGTGGGTTGAGTGGGTTGGGTGGGTTGAGTGGGTTGGGTGGGTTGGGTGGGTTGGGTGGGTTGGGTGGGTTGGGTGGGTTGGGTGGGTTGGGTGGGTTGGGTGGGTTGGGTGGGTTGGGTGGGTTGGGTGGGTTGGGTGGGTTGGGGAGCTTGAGTGGGTTTGATGGGGTAGGTGGGTTAGATGATTTTTTGGATCGGAACTGCTTTGTGGTTTCATCATCAATATTAACACCAAAAGCATCAACAAAATCATCAACATCAACAACAATGTCAACTTTAACACCAGCAACATTTACAACAACAACATCAAAAAAAACATCAACAACATCAAAAACAACAACAACAACGACATCAACATCAACAACAACATCTACACAGCGATGGTGAGAGTGTTCTTCAAACAAAAGCACTGGCGTGACACAGAGTTTGAAAGCGACCCAAACAACAACAACAACAACAATAATAACAACATTAACAACAAAATTAAAAACTACAACAGCTACAACAACTACAACAACTACTACAACTACAACAACAACCACAACAACAGCAACAACAACAAAAACTACAACAACAACAACAACTACAACAACAACAACAACTTCAACAACAACAACTACAACAATAACAACAACAACAACAACAACAACAACAACAACAACAACAACAACAACAACTACAACTACAACAACAACAAACAAAGTAATGAAGACGTTCACAAGACCATTTTCACCACCCACCACAATGGCAAGCCCACTAACAATGAAGTCTTCAACTTCCTGCATGAGCACACAAGCGTTAGAGTGTATGGTGAGTGGAAAGATATTGGAAATGAATGTACGATGAATTGGTAAACAAATGAGCGATGAATTGATGTATGAATCAGCGATGAATTGGTAGACAAATGGGCGATGAATTGATGGAAGAATTAGCGATGAATTATTAGACGAATGGGCAATGAATTAATGGATGAATGGGCGATGAATTGGTAGACGAATGGGCGATGAATTGGTAGACGAATGAGCGATGAATCGGTAGATGAATGAGCGATGAATCGGTAGATGAATGAGCGATGAATTGGTAGATGAATGAGCGATGAATTGGTAGATGAATGAGCGATGAATTGGTAGATGAATGGGCAAACGAAGGTTATGACTTGAATGAATTTGATGGATTAGATGAATTCAATACTTTCATGGATTGAACAAGTCGAAGGAATTGGATGTAGGGGATGGATGATGAAAGGTGAAACTGTTTCTTCCCACGCAGATCTCCCATCCGTCCCTCCCTTATCCACTCCTCCATGCTTCCAACACCATCTTGATTCACCTCTCATCCCCCCACTCTCACACCAACCTTCACCGCTACAGCCACACCAGCCACTACAGCCAAACCAGCTGCCACCGCTACAACCACACCAGCCACTACAGCCACACCAGCCACTACAGCCAAACCAGCTGCCACCGCTACAACCACACCAGCCACTACAGCCACACCAGCCACTACAGCCAAACCAGCTGCCACCACTACAACCACACCAGCCACTACAGCCAAACCAGCTGCCACCACTACAACCACACCAGCCACTACTACCTCTCCAGTTGCCACAACCCCACCAGATCCCACCGCCATCCCAACAAAACTCTTTCCATTCGTCTTATCCGCTTTTTCAACCACCAAAAAACACATACTTGAACATGTCAAACTCCCAAAACCATCCCAATAAGCCAGCTTTTCTATCCCATCCCGACAACACTCATTACCATCTATCCCACAACCACCTACCTACCCCACCCATAACAGCTCTGACCCACTTCCAACACAACCCTTCTTACCGCCTCGTCCGTAACAAACGCCTGCTAAAGAGGATCCATCGAAACTTAAACCACAAAAACTACAAAAATATAAACAAAAATTTTCTCAGCAACAACATGAACAATAATATGAATAGCAACAATTACGTCAGCAACAACATAAACAATAATATGAATAAAAACAATTACGTCAGCAACAACATAAACAATAATATGAATAGCAACAACTACGTCAGCAACAACATAAACAACAAGATTCACTATATCAAAAACAACAAAAAGCTTATAAGCAACAATTTGAAGATTGGGTTCCACAGCGGAAATCTTCAGAGCAATGTCTTTCCACCACAAACTCAACGCAAACAACATTCAAAACAACCTCGTTTTGCACAAAAAAATCTTTTGCAACATTCGCAACAACAACAACAACATCTACAACAACAACAATATCTACAACAACAACAACATTTACAACAACAATACAACCAGCTAAATCTTCTCCACCAACAGCAACCACCACTGACATCATCCTCCAAGACCTTCCACCACAATCCACCATCCCCCCAAAAAACCCCACACAAACTTTCATCCTTGAATCCATCCTACCCATCCACAAATGCACCCATTTATCCAGTCCTCATCCCATCCGTTCCTCCACATCCTATTCCATCCTCCTCTTCATCTTCCCATTCATCCCTTCCTCCATCCTTCCCCTCCTCTTCCTCTCTTTCTTCTTTTACATCCCTTCCTTCATCCATTTCTCCATCATTCTCTCCATCCAACACTTCATACAAAATCCACTTAATCCCCCTCTATGAGAACTACCAACAATGTTTAGTCACTTGTGACTCATCTCCCCACCAACCAATCACAAGTCAGCATTCATCCAGGTGTTATTGTGAAAGAGGTTTCAGTCTAGTGGCAGGGACGTGTGTCGGTGAGTGGTTGGTTGTGGTTGGTAGCTGGTTGATTGTGGATGGATGTGATTGGTTGGTTGTTTTGGCTGTGGCTGGTTGTGTTTGTGAATAATTGGTTGGAGTTGGTTGTGAGTTGTGGTTGATAAGTGGTAGGTTGTGAGTTGTGGTTGGTAAGTGGTAGGTTGTGAGTTGTGGTTGGTTATTGAGTGGTTGGCTGCAATTTCTGTTTTTTTTCGTACTTACTCAACAGTTTCATGAAGTTTGCTGTTGTATGTTGCATGTTGCATGTTGAATGTTGCATTTTGAAGGATGAGTGTTTCATGTTGCTTGTTGAGTGTTGAGGGTTTCATGTTGCATGTTGCATGTTGAGTGTCGAAGGTTGCATGTTGAATGTTGCATGTTGAATGTTGCATGTTGCATGTTGAGTGTTGAGTGTTTTATGTTGCATTTTGCATGTTGCATGTTGCATGATGCATGTTGAGTGTTGAGTGTTTCATGTTGCATGTTGCATGTTGAGTGTTGAGTGTTGCATGTTGCATGTTGAGTGTTGAGTGTTGCATGTTGCATGTTGAGTGTCGAAGGTTGTATGTTGCATGTTGAATGTTGCATGTTGAGTGTCGAAGGTTGCATGTTGCATGTTGAATGTTGCATGTTGCATGTTGAGTGTTGCAAGTTGAATGTTGCATGTTGAAGGTTGAATGTTGAATGTTGAATGTTGAATGTTGCATGTTGCATGTTAAATGTTGCATGTTGCA
>OX387258.1:4044147-4049147 GCA_947562095.1 Branchellion lobata | reverse complement strand
ATTGTTTTCATTCATCCATCAAATAATTCATTAAATTTTCCATCCAATCATTTTCCATTCATTAATACTTTTTGTTCATCCATTCATTTCATCCATCCATCTATCCATTCATCCATCCCTCCATTCATCCATTTCTTTCAATTATTCATTTCTTTCGTTCATGAATTCCTTCCATCTATCCACTCACTCACTTCTTCATCCAACCTCCCACTCTTTCATCCACTTAACATCCATCCTCCAGATCATCCATCATTCTATTTATTCATTTACTCTCCCGTCTATCCAATCTTCAAACAATCCATCCATCCTTTCGTTCATTTTTCTAAGCTTCCATCCAGCCACCTTTCTATCAATCCATCCAACCTTCTATTTTTCCATTCAATCTTACATCCACTTAATCTTCCATCAATCCATCCAATCTTCCATCAATCCATCCAATCTCTCATCAATCCATCCAATCTTCCATCAATCCATCCAATCTTCCATCAATCCATCCAATCTTCCATCAATCCATCCAATCTTCTATCAATCCATCCAATCTTTCATTCATTCATTCACTCTTCCATCAATCCATCCAATCTTCCATCAATCCATCCAATCTTCCATCAATCCATCCAATCTTCCATCAATCCATCCAATCTTCCATCAATCCATCCAATCTCTCATCAATCCATCCAATCTTCCATCAATCCATCCAATCTTCCATCAATCCATCCAATCTCTCATCAATCCATCCAATCTTCCATCAATCCATCCAATCTTCCATCAATCCATCCAATCTTCCATCAATCCATCCAATCTTTCATCAATCCATCCAATCTTTCATTCATTCATTCACTCTTCGATCTTTCTACCTTTTCATCACTCCATTTACGTTTCCATCAATCCAACCTCCCATCAACCCCTCCATCTTCTCATCACTTCTTCCATTCTTCCTTTTCTCCACCATCTTCTGAGCCACTTTTGAACCACTCGACTTAACACCCATTCTCTCTTCATCCAATTTCCTCCTCCTTTATCCACTCCTTTACTCATCTTTACATTCATCCATCCACCTTTCCATCAATCCATCCAACTTTCCATCCATTCATTCACTCTTACCCGTCTATCCTTCTATCAATCCAACCATTCTTTCATTCATCCGTTTATTTGTCTATCAATTCATTCAATCTCCTATCCATCCACCCTTTCATCAAACCATCCAAAGTTCTGTTCATTCATCCAATCTCCCATCAATCCATCCACTCTTCATCGATTCATCCATCTTTCCTTTCATTCATCCAATCTCCCATCAATCCATCCACTCTTCATCGATTCATCCATCTTTCCTTCCATCCATTCACTCTTCCATCAATCCATTCACCCTTTCTATCATCCATTCATATTCCCATTCATTTATACATTCTTCCATGAACCCATCCATTCTTCCATTCATCCATCAACTCTTCCATCAATCCATCCATCCTTACATTCGTTCATCCAATCCAACATCCATCTTCTCTTAGAATTTTTTTGAGAACCAATTCAAAATTACTGCAAAACGTTGTCGGTGAAAGTGTATGAATAAAAATTGTGAAAAATTGAAAATAAAAACAATGAAGTACAGGGAATAAATAATAAAATTAAAAAGAATAATGTAACTGATAAGGAAAATACTACTACTAATCATAATATTGATAATGATGGTAATAATTAAAATAATGAAAATAAGAAAAAAAATAAATGAAAGCAAAAATAATAATAATGATGAAAAATCAATAAAAACATTAATATAAGTGAAAAGAATAGTGAAGAGAAGAATAACAAAAATTATAAAATTATTAAAAAAAATGAAAAAAAGAGAACGAAAAAAAAATCATAGAAATTATAATAATAAAAATAAATTATGATAGTAGAAATAATAATAACAATAAGAAGGATAATAAGAAAAATAAGAAAATTAATAAAAATAATTATAATAATAATAATGATAAAAATAAAAATAAAAATAATAATAATAATAATAATAAAAATAATAATAATAATAATAATAATAATAATAATAATAATAATAATACTAATAATAATAATAATAATAATAATAATAATAATAATAAAAAAAAAAATAAAAAAAATAAAAAAAAATAAAAAAATAATAATAATAATAATAATAATAATAATAATAATAATAATAATAATAATAATAATAATAATAATAATAATAATAATAATAATAATAATAATAATAATAATAATAATAATAATAATAATAATAATAACAATAAGAGTAATAATAATAATAATAATAATAATAATAATAATAATAATAATAATAATCAAAATAAAAATTTAAAAAAAAAAATTAAAAAAAAAAATTAAAAAAAAAAAAATAAAAAAAAAAAAAAAATAATAATAATAATAATAATAATAATAATAATAATAATAATAATAATAATAATACTAATAATAATAATAATAATAATAATAATAATAATAATAATAATAATAATAATAATAATAATAATAATAATAATAATAATAATAATAATAATAATAATAATAATAATAATAATAATAATAATAATAATAATAATAATAATAATAATAATAAAAATAATAATAATAATAATAATAAACAATAATAATAATAATAATAATAACAACAATATTTATAATAAGTCTAGAATTAATCGTCTAATCAATCATCTACTTAATCATCTACTTAATCATCTACTCAATCATCTACACAATCATCTACTCAAACATCCACTTAATCATCTACTTAATCATCTACTTAACAATCTGTTTAATCATCTACTTAATCATCTACTTAATCATCTACTCAATTATCTACTTAATCATCTACTTAATCATCTACTTATCATCTATTCACTTATTTCTAAACTCATTTTCTTCGTCATCTACAAAATAATTCTTTTAACCATCCTTTCAACAATCTACTCAATCATTCCTTCAATCATCCTCTCAACCATTTATTCAATCATTCACTCAATCATTTCCTTAATCATCTACTCAATCATCTACTTAATCATTTCCTTAATCTTCTACTTAATCAGCCCTTTAATCTTCTTTATAAAATCTAGTCAATCATTCTCCTAATAATCTTCTTAATCATATTTTCAATAATTCCTTCAATCATCTACTTAACCCTTCTCTTACTCATTCATTCAATCATCCACCTCTAGTTAATCATTCACTCTCACGTCTTTTCATGGATTCAACTAACAAGATAATCACCTTTATTAGCCCTTCTTTCATCCATCTATCCATTCATTCATCCATTCATTCATCTATTCATCCATCTATCCATCCATCCATTCATCCACTCATCCATCCATCCATCCATTCATCCACTCATCCATCCATCCATCCATTCATTCACTCATCCATCCATCCATCAATCCATTAATCCATCCATCCTTCCATTCATTTGTTTGTCAATTCATTCATTTATCCATCCATCCTTTTTTAATCCATCAGTTCATTCATCCATCCTTCCATCCATTCATCATTCCTACTTCACAATACATCAAGATGTTATTGAACACCGGACATTTCCGTAATTAATTTTTCCACTCTTCATTCTCAAGTAAATCTTTCCATCCGTTTCTTCACCACTTTTTCATACCACCATCCACCATTCCACCATCTCTCATCCCACCATCCTTCCATCCCACCATCCTCCCATTCCACCACCCTTCCATCCCACCATCCTTCCATCCCACCATCCTTCCATCCCACCATCCTTCCATCCCACTATCCTTCTATTCCACCATCCTTCCATCCCACCATCCTTCCACCCCACCATCCTTCCATTCCACCACCTTCCCATCCCACCATCCTTCCATCCCACCACCCTTCCATCCCACCATCCTTCCATCCCACCATCCTTCCATTCCACCACCTTCCCATCCCACCATCCTTCCATCCCACCCTCCTTTCATTCCACCATCCTTCCATCCCACCATCCCTCCATTCCACCATCCTTCTATTCCACCATCCTTCCATCCCACCATCCTTCCATCCCACCACCCTTCCATCCCACCATCCTTCCATCCCACCATCCTTTTATTCCTTATCCTTCCATCCCACCATCCACCATCCCACCATCCACCATCCCACCATCCACCATCCCACCATCCACCATTCCACCATCCACCATCCTACCATCCACCATCCCACCATCCACCATCCCACCATCTTTCCATCCCACCATCCTTCCATCTCATCATCCACATGTTTCCATGACAACTTCATAATCACGTATCTTCACATCCCTTCCATCTTGGTTCCTTTTTTCTGTCTTTGATCTTTTTCCACTTTCCATTATTATTTCGTTTTTTTTACAATTTTGAACTTCTTTCAAACTTTAAATTCAAAATATGGCAGTGATCACTTTTTGTCAATTTCGATAAAAAAAAATTTATTTTCAAAATTCGATTTTTTTTCTAATTTCTATTCACTTTTAGATTTCTCTCAAGTAGATGGAATGCATTCAAAACCATTTTTTAATTCATCCATTCATTTTTACATTAATGCATTCATCCATTTATTTATCCATTTATTCATCCATTTATTCATCCATTTATTCATCCATTTATTCATCCATTTATTCATCCATTTATTCATCCATCTATTCATCCATTGATTTATTCATCCATCAATTCATCCATTTATTCATCCATTGATTTATTAATCCATCAATTCATCCATTTATTCATCCATTTATTTATTCATCCACTATCTAACTATCCATTCACCCATTCAATTATTAATTCATTTATCCATTCACTATCATTCATCAATCATTCATTCTATAACGCAAAACTGACATTCGAACACGTGGCAAGTCATTTGAAAGGCATTAATTTATGTAGCGAAACTTTCCATTGAATTAAATTATGTGGGGTTCAACTGGAACTAATTTTAGTTGTCTAACGTTGGATTCGAATTGAATATCTTTCAGTAGCGTTGAATAGGAACGAAAACAGTTTATGTAG
>OX387258.1:4021647-4024147 GCA_947562095.1 Branchellion lobata | reverse complement strand
GTGTGATTGTACACGTCTGTGTGAATGTACACGTCTGTGTGAATGTACACGTCTGTGTGATTGTACACGTCTGTGTGATTGTACACGTCTGTGTGATTGTACACGTCTGTGTGAATGTACACGTCTGTGTGAATGTACACGTCTGTGTGATTGTACACGTCTGTGTGATTGTGCACGTCTGAGTGATTGTACACGTCTGTGTGGTTGTACACGTCTGTGTGATTTTTTAATTCTCAGGTTTGCATATTCGTGTGTGTGGTCAAAAAATATTTATATTTACGTGCGTTCTATCGGCGCTTTTTATTATTCTTATTATTACTATGTTTTTTTCCTTAGCATTTTGTTTCTTCATTTTTATTTTTATTTTTTTCCATTTTTTTTTTCTTATTTTTATTTTCGTTTTCTATGTTTTTATATTAAATTTTTTTCAATATTATAATTTTTTGATTTTTTGTGTGTTTATGTTAAAGTTGATCTTCACGCTTCGTTGATAAACCCTTTTGCCTGCATTTTATTCGTAAGTGCAAAATAACTCCAAATTTTCTTTTGTTCCAAAGTTTGTTTTTTCTTTTTTTTCACAATTCTGTTTTTCTCTTTTTTTTTGTTTTTCTCATCTTTTTTGTTTTTCTCATCTTTTTTGTTTTTCTCATCTTTTTTGTTTTTCTCATCTTTTTTGTTTTTCTCATCTTTTTTGTTTTTCTCATCTTTTTTGTTTTTCTCATCTTTTTTGTTTTTCTCATCTTTTTTTTTTTCATCTTTTTTGTTTTTCTCATCTTTTTTGTTTTTCTCATCTTTTTTTTTTCATCTTTTTTGTTTTTCTCATCTTTTTTGTTTTTCTCATCTTTTTTGTTTTTTTCATCTTTTTTGTTTTTCTCATTTTGTTGTTTTTCTCATCTTTTTTGTTTTTCTCATCTTTTTTTTTTCATCTTTTTTGTTTGTCTCATCTTTTTTGTTTTTCTCATCTTTTTTGTTTTTCTCATCTTTTGTGTTTCTTTTTTTTTTAATCTTTTTTTTTATTTATTTTCTTTGGCTTTTGTTTCGTATTGTTTTTTTATGCGTAGATATTTTTTTTTCGAGTGTTTGTTTTTTTTCGACCAAGCTTTTATTTATTAAAAAAAAAGCAATTTTTTTTCCATTTTCAAACAAAATATCCTTCAACAGATTTTTTTCTTTTTCTCATTGATTCACTCAAAACGCACAAAACTTTTCCTTCTAGGTTACCTCCCTTTTGTCGACCTCAAAAAAAGAAAAAGCAAGTGAAAAATAACGATTCTGAGTTGAAAAAATGGCCGCCACTTTGTTTTGATCATTTTAATTTTTCAAAAAAAAAATTTTGGAAATTCTCTCAGCACAACTTTTCAAAATTACAATGCTCATTTTTACAGAATTTTTTTCAAAGACATAAAAAAAACATAAATTTATTTTTTAAAGAGCATTTAAAAAATAAGAAAAACATCTATCTATCAGGAAAACTTTTCGAATTTTTTAAAGAAAAATTTCACTTCATGAACGGTTCAATGAACACGTAACACTCTTTGAACGAACCGTTTGCACGAACATTTTTCTCCTTCGGGGTATGTTTTGAAAAAATGGTCAATTGAGAAAAAATAATTTAAAGAAAACATTCATAAAAACAAATAAAAAATAGTTACCACAAAAAACTCAGATTGAGAATGATTTGAAGAGTAAAAGATACGGGAGTTCCGCTTTGTAGACTATTTCAAACACCCAACACACACAAACCATATTTGTTAGATAAACCAAAAACTTTTTAAAAAAGAAAAAATTATGCAAGGAACTTTTTGAAACAAAAAAAAACAGAATGGGAATTTTTTTATTTAAAAAAAAACTTTTTTAACATTGAATTGAAACAAAAAACCATTTTGAATACAGAACAAAAACACAGATTTTAAACAAAAAAAACAAACAAAAAACCTCTTTGGACACACAAATAAAAACAAAAAAACTTTTCGAGCACTTAAAACACACAAAACCACATTTGAGTTTAAAACGACCAAATGATCAGAACAGGGGTTTGATGCGACAGTCGAACGGCATGGCCTTTCACCATCAATTTTCACCCTTTTTTCATCAAATTTTAACATTTTTTCATCAAGGTTCCACCATTCTTTATCACATTTCCACCATTCTTTATCACATTTCCACCATTCTTTATCACATTTCCACCATTTTTTATCACATTTCCACCATTCTTTATCACATTTCCACCATTCTTTATCCCTTTTTCACCATTCTTTATCCCTTTTTCACCATTCTTTATCCCTTTTTCACCATTCTTCTTCACATTTTAACCATTCTTTATCAAGTTATCATCACACCATCACCCTTATCACCAGACCTTCCTATTTACTTGAACTCTCCACATTTCGCATTCAATCATTACCACCTCTTTTGATGCTTTCAACTCACCCCAGTGTTTCATCATTCCAATCCTACCCTCTTATCCATTTTCACCCATCCATCATCCACCATCACCTTC
>OX387258.1:3999147-4006647 GCA_947562095.1 Branchellion lobata | reverse complement strand
TAGAAGAGTGGATGAATACATGGATGCATGCATGCATGAGAGAAGTCCAAATGAGTGGTGGATGCATGGATGGATGGAAGAAATAAAAAATAAAAGAGAGTTAAAAGTTGAAAGTTTCATGGATGATAGATGAAAAAAAAGAATTAAAAGTGGAAGAAGAAAAATTGAACGAAGGAAAAGACGGAAAAAAAAATTTAGTGAAATTTTGTGGCGGATGGTTTTTGGAGCATGGAGAGGTGTGAAAGCTTAATGGTCTTCAGATGGAAAGTCAGAAAACTAAAAATTCAAAACATTTTCTATTGTTCATTTTTTATCGGCTTCAGACCGATTTGAAACGTCATAGAAATTTCAATGTTCGTGTCATCATGACAACTCTTTCAACATTTTTGTGTTTGCATATACACTACTTCAAACATTGTTGTGTTTCTATGGCAACTTCTACAACATTGTTGTGTTTCCATGGAATTTATTTCAACATTGTTGTGTTTCCATGAAATTTATTTCAACATTGTTGTGTTTCCATGGAAACTATTTCAACATTGTTTTGTTTCCATGGAAACTATTTCAACATTGTTGTGTTTTCATGGAAACTATTTCAACATTGTTGTGTTTCCATAGAAACTACTTCAACATTGTTGTGTTTCCATGGAAACTATTTCAACATTGTTGTGTTTTCATGGAAAATATTTCAACATTGTTGTGTTTTCATGGAAACTATTTCAACATTGTTGTGTTTCCATGGAAACTATTTCAACATTGTTGTGTTTTCATGGAAACTATTTCAACATTGTTGTGTTTTCATGTAAACTATTTCAACAATGTTGTGTTTCTATGGCAACTTCTACATAATTGTTGTGTTTCCATGGAAACTACTTCAACATTGTTGTGTTTTCACAATAACTACTTCAACAGTTCTTGTATTACCTCTGTCAGCTCTTTCACCATGTTCTTCTCACCAACTCTTCCACCCCTATCCAGAACCACAACAACTTTTTCCACTTCTATTTGCTACTGGGACATTTTTTTCTACCACCATATCAACCCCGTTCCTTTTTCACCATTTTTTCCACCCCATTCACCACCCCCATTCACCAGCTCCATTCACCACCCCCATTCACCACCCCCATTCACCACCCCCATCCGTTTTCCCATTTATTTTTCCTATTCACCATCCCCCTTCACCATCCCCCTTTACCATCCCCCTTCACCATCCCCCTTCACCATCCCCCTTCACCATCCCCCTTCACCATCCCCCTTCACCATCCCCTTTCACCATCCCTCTTCACCATCCCCCTTCACCATCCCCCTTCACCATCCCCCTTTACCATCCCCCTTCACCATCCCCCTTCACCATCCCCCTTCACCATCCCCCTTCACCATCCCCCTTCACCATCCCCCTTCACCATCCCCCTTCACCATCCCTCTTCACCATCCCCCTTCACCATCCCCCTTCACCATCCCCCTTCACCATCCCCCTTCACCATCCCCCTTCACCATCCCCCTTTACCATCCCCCTTCACCATCCCCCTTCACCATCCCCCTTCACCATCCCCCTTCACCATCCCCCTTCACCATCCCCCTTCACCATCCCCCTTCACCATCCCCCTTCACCATCCCTCTTCACCATCCCCCTTCACCATCCCCCTTCACCATCCCCCTTCACCATCCCCCTTCACCATCCCCCTTCACCATCCCCCTTCACCATCCCCCTTCACCATCCCCCTTCACCATCCCCCTTCACCATCCCCCTTCACCATCCCCCTTCACCATCCCCCTTCACCATCCCTCTTCACCATCCCCCTTCACCATCCCCCTTCACCATCCCCCTTCACCATCCCCCTTCACCATCCCCCTTCACCATCCCCCTTCACCATCCCCCTTCACCATCCCCCTTCACCATCCCCCTTCACCATCCCTCTTCACCATCCCCCTTCACCATCCCCCTTCACCATCCCCCTTCACCATCCCCCTTCACCATCCCCCTTCACCATCCCCCTTCACCATCCCCCTTCACCATCCCCCTTCACCATCCCCCTTCACCATCCCCCTTCACTATCCCCCTTCACCATCCCCCTTCACCATCCCCCTTCACCATCCCCCTTCACCATCCCCCTTCACCATCCCCCTTCACCATCCCTCTTCACCATCCCCCTTCACCATCCCCCTTCACCATCCCCCTTCACCATCCCCCTTCACCATCCCCCTTCACCATCCCCCTTCACCATCCCCCTTCACCATCCCTCTTCACCATCCCCCTTCACCATCCCCCTTCACCATCCCCCTTCACCATCCCTCTTCACCATCCCCCTTCACCATCCCCCTTCACCATCCCCCTTCACCATCCCCCTTCACCATCCCCCTTCACCATCCCCCTTCACCATCCCCCTTTACCAACCCAATCAACATTCTCCACAAACTTCCCAGCCAAAAAACAATACGACCACGGAAAAAACAGAATAACAAAAAACACCACCAACAAAATAACCTTCCAAAACTGCCATCAACAACCAGTAACCACCACAAAAGCCACCATCAAAACAACCCCTCACTTTAAAAATCCTCTAACAATATAACCATCAAAAACCACCACAAAAACCATTTTTATCACCACTTTATCACCACAAACTCTATCCCATCAACACTCCATCATCACCCCATCATCACCCCATCATCACCCCATCATCACCCCATCATCACCCGATCATCACCCCATTATCACCCCATCATCACCCCATCATCACCCCATCCTCACCCCATCATCAACCCATCATCACCCCATCATCACCCCATCATCACCCCATCATCACCCCATCATCACCCCATCATCACCCCATCATCACCCCATCATCACCCCATCATCACCCGATCATCACCCCATTATCACCCCATCATCACCCCATCATCACCCCATCCTCACCCCATCATCAACCCATCATCACCCCATCATCACCCCATCATCACCCCATCATCACCCCATCATCACCCCATCATCACCCCATCATCACCCCATCATCACCCCATCATCACCCCATCATCACCCCATCATCACCCCATCATCACCCCATCATCACCCCATCATCACCCCATCATCACCCCATCATCACCCCATCATCACCCCATCATCACCCCATCATCACCCCATCATCACCCTATCATCACCCCGTCATCACCCCATCATCACCCCATCATCACCCCATCATCACCCCATCATCACCCCATCATCACCCCATCATCACCCCATCATCACCCCATCATCACCCCATCATCACCCCATCATCACCCCATCATCACCCCATCATCACCCCATCATCACCCCATCATCACCCCATCATCACCCCATCATCACCCCATCATCACCCCATCATCACCCCATCATCACCCCATCATCACCCCATCATCACCCCATCATCACCCCATCATCACCCCATCATCACCCCATCATCACCCCATCATCATCCCATCATCACCCCATCATCACCCCATCATCACCCCATCATCACCCCATCATCACCCCATCATCACCCCATCATCACCCCATCATCACCCCATCATCACCCCATCATCACCCCATCATCACCCCATCATCACCCCATCATTACCCCATCATCACCCCATCATCACCCCATCATCACCCTATCATCACCCCGTCATCACCCCATCATCACCCCATCATCACCCCATCATCACCCCATCATCACCCCATCATCACCCCATCATCACCCCATCATCCCCCCATCATCACCCCATCATCACCCCTTCATCACCCCATCATCACCCCATCATCACCCCATCATCACCCCATCATCACCCCATCATCACTCCATCATCACCCCATCATCACCCCATCATCACCCCATCTAATAAAAAGCTGTTTCCATCACCACCATCGAAATCCATCAAAATACCACCAAAAACTACCACCAAAAACTACCACCAAAAACTACCACCAAAAACTACCACCAAAAACTACCACCAAAAACTACCACCAGTACCACCACTACCTCCATTCCGTCACCATAGAGACCAAATAGTGAATTGACTACTACTACTACTACCATAGAGAGCAGGATGAACGCCTCGAAGAATGTCTTCCTCGAAGACCTCTTGGTCAGTCAGGAACACGAGAGCAAGTACTTTATCAGCCTCTTCAACAAACGACAACTCTTCTCTTGGCAACGAGAATCGGGAGTCAAGGTGCTTGTGTGGGCGTTTTTGGGGGTTGTGTGGGGGTTTTTGGGGGTTGAGTGGGGGTTTTTGGGGGTAGTTTGGAGGTCGTTTGGAGGTTGTTCGGAGGTTGTTCGGAGGTTGTTTGGAGGTTGTTTGAAGGTTGTTTGGAGGTTGTTTGAAGGTTGTTCGAAGGTTGTTTGGAGGTTGTTTGGGGGTTGTTTGGGGGTTGTTTGGGGGTTTTTTGGGGGTTGTTTGAAGGTTGTTTGGGGGTTTTTTGGGGGTTGTTTGGGGGTTTTTTGGGGGTTGTTTGGGGGTTGTTTGGGGGTTGTTTGGGGGTTGTTTGAAGGTTGTTTGGAGGTTGTTTGGGGGTTTTTTGGGGGTTGGTTGGGGGTTGTTTGGGGGTTGTTTGGGGATTGTTTGGGGCTTGTTTGGGGGTTGTTTAGGGGCTGTTTGGGGGTTGTTTGGGGGTTGTTTGGGGGTTGGTTTAGATTTAATTTAGACTTACCCCAAAAACCATTACTGACGAACAACAAAGACAATAAACTGAGAAAGCAAAATCAACAACAACAAAAAATTCAGCAACAACAAAAATATCAACAAAGAAAATCAACAACATCAACATCAACAAAAGCAACAAAAAAAACATCTACAACAACAGCAACACAATCAACATCGACAGCAACAACATCAACAATAGCACAACAACAACAACAAAACTAGCTCAACATCGACAACAACAACAACAACAACAATAGGTGTTTGTGGAGGCTGAAGACATGAAGATCATACAGAAGTACCATGACGATGACGCGAGAGGAGTGAGGGAGGAGTTCGGACGAATGGGGGGGAATGGTGAAGGTGGGAAGGAAGGTGAGAGAATGAGCAGGTATGGGCAGGGAGGTGTGAAGATGGGTGGGGATGGGGAGGGAGGTGTGAGGATGGGTGAGGATGGGGAGGGAGGTGAGGGAGGTGAGAGGATGAGTGGGGATGGGAGGCAAGGTGGGGAAGGAAACCACGATTACATAGAGGAGAGCAAGATCTTTGACAGTGAAGAAAAAAACAACTACCGCCTCTTCACCACGAAGTTTTGTCGGTGGGTTGCTGTTTGTTTGTTTGTGTGTGTGTGTGTGTGTGTGTGTGTGTGTGTGTGTGTGTGTGTGTGTGTGTGTGTGTGTGTGTGTGTGTGTGTGTGTCTGTGTATGTGTGTGTTTCTAGGTGTGCTTCTGTGTGTGCTTCTGTTTGTGTTTCTGTGTGTTCTTCTGTGTGTGCTTCTGTGTGCGCTTCTGTTCGTGTTTCTGTGTGTTCTTCTGTGTGTGCTTCTGTGTGTGCTTCTGTGTGTTCTTCTGTGTGTGCTTCTGTGTGTGCTTCTGTGGGTGCTTTTGTGTGTGCTTTTGTGTGTGTATGTTTTGTTGAACTCCGCTTTGTAGCGTTGGTCGTTTCAATTCTCCAACAAAATATCTCAAACTCTTTAGTTTATCGTTTTCAAAAATCATTTTCTTTTTTTCAATTTTTACAATTTCTATTTTTATTATTTTCAATTATTTTCAATTTTTCTAGTTATTTTTCAAATTTATTCAATTTTTTTTTTCTTTTTTTTTCAATTTTCTTTCAATTTTTTCAATTTTCCTATTTTTCTTTTTATTTTTAATCATTTTTCTCTTTTTAAAGTTTCTTTTCGTATCAATCTTTCGATTATAATCACTTCCTTAATGAAACTTTCCAACCTTTTCCTCTGAATATTTTGTTCTTATCAACTCAACAAATCTGTGTTCTATTTATATTTTTTACACTTTTTTTTTCTATTTTTATTCATTTGGTTATTTCTCATAAACCTAACAAACTTTTTCTTCAGAATTCATTATGAGAATTTTTTGATAAAGTCAATAATATTAGTTATATTAATTAATAAAAAGCTACATGCTCACCAAGACCTTTGCCTAACTCAATCTTCGATTGATTTAAGCGCCTCTGAGGCAACCTAGTTTGTGAACTGCGCGCTATAACAAATTGTGCCTTCATTCGATCATATAACAAAATTGCAAATGAATACAAACAATGATAGAAGTTATTATTATAATAATATTATAATATTAAGTGACATTTTATTATGAAATTAATTGTATAAATTAACATAATTAGGAATAAATTAACATAATTAGGAATAAATTAACATAATTAGGAATAAATTAACATAATTAGGAATAAATTAACATAATTAGGAATAAATTAACATAATTAGGAATAAATTAACATAATTGTTTAATCAATCGAAATTTAAAATGGAATTCTAGTGAAACCACAAAGCGAAGAAAATTTTTGAAATTTTAAAAATAAAAAAATTAAAATAAATTAAAAAAAAAGAAAAATATAAATTTACATGGAAAACATTGAATAAAACAAAAAAAAATTAAATAATGAAAATTCGAATTTAAAAAAATTGAAAATTGAATTTAAATATCAAAACTAATTTACATTTGAATAAAAATGGCAAAAACAAATGGAATTTGAATCAATCTATCAGAAATTGAATCCAAGACATTTTCAAATAGCAAAAATGAATTAAATTTGAATAAAAATATAAAAAAAAATATTTTGAATAGCAAAAACAAAACGGAAAATACGATAAGAATTTCAAAAAATAAAACGGAAAATACGATAAAAAATTAAAAAAACAGGCGACTTGAGTCCTGATACTCACATTCCATTGGTGCTCTCCGGAGGTGGCAGACACAACGGGTGTCTGACATTTTAGTTGTATTGGTGGCTTGAATGAGGGTTGAGGGGTGGTTTGAAAATTGTGGTTTTTGAAAGTGGTTTTGAATGGTTGTTTTGAATGGTGGTTTTGAATGGTGGTTTTGAATGGTGGTTTTGAATGGTGGTTTTGAATGGTGGTTTTGAATGGTGGTTTTGAATGGTGGTTTTGAATGGTGGTTTTGAATGGTGGTTTTGAATGGTGGTTTTGAATGGTGGTTTTAAATGGTGGTTTGAAAATGGTTATTTTTTATTAAGTTTTCATAGGTGGTTAATTTTCTCACACCCCTCCCGCCACAACCACCAACATACTGTCACCACCATCGCTACCACCCTCACTCAACCACCACCCTCACTCAACCACCACCCTCACTCAACCACCACCCTCACTCAACCACCACCCTCACTCAACCACCACCTTCACTCAACCACCACCCTCAATACCCATTTCACCCAACCACTACCGAACCAATATCATAACCACCTTACCCAACCCCCTTCATTACTACCATCATCACCACCTCCATTCATCCTACCACCAACCACTTCTCACCACCACCTAACCTTTCACCACCACCAACC
>OX387258.1:3990005-3995005 GCA_947562095.1 Branchellion lobata | reverse complement strand
TTGGTTAGTGGGTGGGTGGTTTGTGGATTAGTGGGTAGTTGGTTTGTATGGATAGGTTCGTGTGAGTGGGTGATTTGTGTGGGTTATCCCTCCACCCGAAAATGTACTCAGCAACCATCCCAAAATATCCCCCTCCCTGTTCACTCTTATCCCCCCTCTGTTCACTCTTACCCCCCCCCCTCTGTTCACTCTTATCCCCCCCCCCCTACCTTGTTCACTCTTATCCCCCCCCCCTACCTTGTTCACTCTTATCCCCCCCCCCTACCTTGTTCACTCTTATCCCCCCCCCCTACCTTGTTCACTCTTACCCCCCCCCTTCTGTTCCCTCTTATCCCCCCCCCCTTGTTCACTCTTATCCCCCCCTACCTTGTTCACTCTTATCCCCCCCCCACTACCTTGTTCACTTTTATCCCCCCCCCCTTGTTCACTCTTACCCCCCCTACCTTGTTCACTCTTATCCCCCCCCCCTACCTTGTTCACTCTTATCCCCCCCCCCTTCTGTTCCCTCTTATCCCCCCCCCTACCTTGTTCACTCTTATCCCCCCCCCCCTACCTTGTTCACTCTTATCCCCCCCCCCCTTCTGTTCCCTCTTATCCCCCCCCCTACCTTGTTCACTCTTATCCCCCTCCCTTCTGTTCCCTCTTATCCCCCCCCCACCTTGTTCACTTTTATTCCCCCCCCCCCCCTTGTTCACTCTTATTCCCCCCCCCCCCACCTTGTTCACTCTTATTCCCCCCCCACCTTGTTCACTCTTATCCCCCCCCCCCCCTTGTTCACTCTTATTCCCCCCCCCCCTACCTTGTTCACTCTTCTTCCCCCCCCCTACCTTGTTCACTCTTATCCCCCCCCCCCTACCTTGTTCACTCTTATTCCCCCCCCCCCACCTTGTTCACTCTTATTCCCCCCCCCCACCTTGTTCACTCTTATTCCCCCCCCCCACCTTGTTCACTCTTATCCCCCCCCCCACCTTGTTCACTCTTATCCCCCCCCCCCCTACCTTGTTCACTCTTATCCCCCCCCCCACCTTGTTCACTCTTATCCCCCCCCCCCCTACCTTGTTCACTCTTATCCCCCCCCCCCACCTTGTTCACTCTTAACCCCCTTCCCATAGTTTCATTTTTTTAACAATCACACCCCTCCAAAATCCCCCAAAACCTTATTCATTTTCTTACCTAAAAAACCTCTCCCCTACCAGAAAAACCTGAAAACACCCAAAAACTCATTCTGAAAAACACCCAGAAAAACGCAACTCCACTGAAAGCCTCCAACCTCTAGAACTCTCAGAATCCACCCAAAAATATCCAAAAAAAACTTCCAAAAACCTCCAAAAACCTCCAAAAACCTCCAAAAACCTCCAAAAACCTCCAAAAACCTTCAAAAACCTTCAAAAACCTTCAAAAACCTCCAAAAATCTCCAAAAACCTCCAAAAATCCCAAAAAACCCAAAAAAATCTCACCTGGAGGATGGCCCAGTCCTCATGGATGAGCCACTCTGGCAGTTCGTCAGCCTCGAGAGATGGGGGCTTACAGTAGGTTAGAAGACTGGGAGATTTGGAGGCAGGCCTGCCCAAGGGTATTCCCAACTTGTTAACCAGCCTCCCGTCCCTGGGGGTTGGGTGTAATAGAGGTGGGTGTAATAGAAGTGGGTGGAAATAAGATAGATGGAATTGGAGTGGATGGAATTGGAGTGTTTGGAAGTGGAGTGGTTGGAAGTGGAGTGGTTGGAAGTGGAGTGGTTGGAAGTGGAGTGGTTGGAAGTGGAGTGGTTGGAAGTGGAGTGGTTGGAATTGGAGTGGTTGGAAGTGGAGTGGTTGGAAGTGGGTGGTTGGAATTGGAGTGATTGGAAGTGGAGTGGTTGGAAGTGGGTGGGTGGAAGTGGAGTGGTTGGAAGTGGAGTGGTTGGAAGTGGGGTGGTTGGAAGTGGGTGGTTGGAAGTGGGTGGTTGGAAGTGGGTGGTTGGAAGTGGGTGGTTGGAAGTGGGTGGTTGGAAGTGGGTGGTTGGAAGTGGGTGGTTGGAAGTGGAGTTATTGGAAGTGGAGTGGTTGGAAGTGGGTGGGTGGAAGTGGAGTGGTTGGAAGTGGAGTGGTTGGAAGTGGGTGGTTGGAAGTAAGGTGGTTGGAAGTGGGTGGTTGGAAGTGGAGTGGTTGGAAGTGGAGTGGTTGGAAGTGGAGTGGTTGGAAGTAGGGTGGTTGGAAGTGGGGTGGTTGGAAGTAGGGTGGGTGGAAGTGGGGTGGGTGAAAGTGGAGTGGTTGGAAGTGGGGTGGTTGGAATTGGGTGGGTGGAATTGGAGTGGTTGGAAGTGGGGTGGATGGAATTGGGTGGGTGGAATTGGAGTTGGTTGAGATTGGGAGTAGGGAGAAGAGGTGGATCGGGAAAGAGATATGTTTGAGGGCAGAGGGAGAGAATGGGGTTGGAAGGGGTTTTTGTTGGAGTGATTTCAAAATGTGTAGTTAAGAGTAGGAGTTGAGAGGGGATTTGACTTGAAAGGAAGTGAGTTGGGAAGATAGGACCGGAAGAGGATGGGTTGAGTTTGAGTTCAAAAGTGGTGGAGAGGTTTTTATTGGAAAGGAGGGATGATTGAAGTGTGAAGAGTTAGTTTGTAGGTGGGTGAGTGGATTCGTGGGTGTGTGGCTTTGTTTTTGGCGTTTGGGTAGTTTTTTTTGTGAGTAAATCTACCCATCCACCCACCCACCTGTCATAGTGGTAGCCCATATTGATGGCCGATGGGTTGTTGTAGATCATCATGAAGAAGGGTACGGAGGAAGAGGATGAGGAGGAGGAGGAAGAAGATGGCTTCTCGAAGAGAGACCGAGGTCTCTGGAAGTGCTTTGAGGCACTCGCGTGGTGGTAGCTTGACTTCACCACAACCCTTCCTGTGTTGATGGTGGTGTTGTTGTTGTCATTGTTGTTGTGTTGTTGGCGTTGTTGGTATCGTGTGTTGGTGCCTGTGTTGGAAGTGGTTCTGTGTTGTTGTGTTGTGTGTTGTTGGTGTTGTTTGTTGTTGCCTGTGTTTGTGGTGGTGTTTTTGTTGTTGGTGTTGTTATTGTTGTTTTTGTCTGTGTTGTTATTGTTGTTGAACTACCCGTACAACCACCCATACAGCCAACCACTTAAACACTTAAAATCCAACCACCCAAACAACCACTCAACCACTCAAACACCCACCCAACCACTCAAACACCCACCCAACCACTCAAACAACCACTCAAACAACCACTCAACCAACCAAACAACCACCCAACCACTCAAACAACCACTCAACCAACCAAACAACCACCCAACCACTCAAACAACCACTCAACCAACCAAACAACCACCCAACCACTCAAACAACCACTCAACCCCTCGAACACCCACCCAACCAGCCAAACAACCACTCAACCACTCAAACAACTACCGAACCAGCCAAACACTTAAGCACCCGAATACCCACTAAACCCTCCCCCCAAACACCAAAATACCCGCCCAAACCCCCCCAAACAGACCATCGACGCGGGCGTACTTCCTTTTCTTGGCGTAGATGGGTGGAAGCTGAGACTCAGGAAGGGTGGTGGTGCCATAGTGGAAAAGGAGGGAACTTTCCATGTAGTAGTCGTTGTCCTGTGGGGGGGTGGGTGGTGCCCACACCTGGGGAAGTGGGGGAAGAGAATTGAAGGGAAGATGGCTTGAGAATGATTGGAGAAGGGGTGGTGGTTGATAGGTGAGTGGGCGGGTCGGTGAGTGGGCGGGTCGGTGAGTGGGTGGGTGGATGGGTGGGTGAGAAGGTGGATGGATGAGTGGGTGAGTGGGTGGGTAATTAAGTGGGTGGGTGGGTGAGAAGGTGGATAGATGAGTGGGTGAGTGGGTGAATGAATGGGTGAGTGGGTCGGTAAGAAGGTGGGTAGGGATGAGGTTGGAAATGATTGAAAGAAACATGGGTTGTTTGGTGGGTTTGGGGTGGGTTTAGAGTGGTTGGGGTGGTGAGATGGTTGGGGGAACAGCTGATGAGGGGAGAATATTGTTTTTAAGGCAAAAGTGGTGGTGAAGTTTTGGGGGAAAAAGTGTGGAAAAAGAAGAAAACTGATTGGGAAGCATGGTCTAGTGAGTGGTGTTGGAGGATTGGAGTTCAAGGTTCCTTTCATATATTTCCTTCATTTCGATAATTGATCGCCACCTTCCACACCACCACCTTTATCATCACCACCACCACCACCACTACCACCACCACCTTTATCACCACCACCACCACCACCTTTATCACCACCACCACCACCTTTATCACCACCACCACCACCACCACCCCCATTACCACCACCACCACCACCACCACCACCACCACCACCACCACCACCACCACCACCACCACCACCACCACCACCGACCCCTTCGCCACACTTACAGGCATCATATCACCAGTCAAGTCTGAAACGAACGTCTGTGGATATTTGTGGTTTTTGGGGATGTAGTGATGATGTAGATTGCATCAAATTTAGGATCATCATCATCATCATCATCATCATCATCATCATCATCATCATCATCATCATCATCATCATCATCATCATCATCATCATCATCATCATCATCATCATCATCATCATCATCATCATCATCATCATCATCATCATCATCATCATCATCATCATCATCATCATCATCATCATCATCATCATCATCATCATCATCATCATCATCATCATCATCATCATCATCATCATCATCATCATCATCATCATTATCACCCTTGGATAGTCGTAATCAACTCCGTAGGTGAGAATGTTCGATAGCTCACTATCATCACTATCATCACCATCATCGTTGTCTTTTTCCTCCTCACCCTTGCCACGTTTGTTATTTTTTATGATTTTATTGTTTTTGTTAATGATGTTGTTGTTGATGTTGTTGTTGTTGTTGTTAGCATTGTTGACGATGTCGTTCTCAACCTCCATGTCCTGTGCCTTCATCTGCCGCATTGATAGCAACATCACCAATGTGAGTATCAATGGTTCGATGGTGTTGG
>OX387258.1:3982505-3985005 GCA_947562095.1 Branchellion lobata | reverse complement strand
TGAAGCCATCCTGATTGAGAATTTGTTCATTGTGATTGTGGAAGACAAAAAAACTCATAAATTATATATTCATAAATTATATATTCATAAATTATATATTCATAAATTATATATTCATAAATTATATATTCATAAATTATATATTCATAAATTTATAAAATTATGAATTTATTTTTAACATTTAAAAAGTTTTAAACGAAAAAATAAACTTTAAGATAACATGAATAATCATAAAATTGTGAAAGTGGATAAAATGAAAATGCCAAAAAATCGAATGCTTGAAAATTTAATATGAAAGTAAAAATAAAAATTTATATTAAATTAAATATTTTAAAAATTATATTTAATGACGTCATGCCGCTTCTTGATGACGTAACACTCGCAATCGATCGCTCTGGCCATCTCTTTGGTGGGTTTCGTTGTCAAGACGATGAACTTATTGTTGTTGTTGTTGTTGATGTTGTTGATGATGACGTTGATTGCCGATATTTTGCCTGGAATGAATGAATGATGACGTGAGGATTGTAAGAGATGTAATCCTTCAATATGAAACCCGTCCAACACTTCCATTTCCTCTCCTTCTTTCACACACACTCAAACTCTTCCCAAGTCCTCCTTATTCCTCCTTATGCTTCTTTATTCTTCTTTATTCCTTCTAACTCCTTCTAATTCCTTCTAACTCCTTCTAACTCCTAACTTCTCCTAACTCCTCCTAACTTCTCCTAGCTCCTCTTAACTCCTCCCAACTCTTCCTTCTTATTCCTCCTAACTCCTCCTAACTCCTCCTTATAACTCCACTTAACTCCTCCTTATAACTCCACTTAACTCCTCCTAACTCCTCCTAGCTCTTTCTGACTCTCCCTAACTCCCCATTGACTCCTCCTCTTTCTCACCAGCAGCGGGAGCGACTACGAAATCCTCTTTCTTTTTCAAGCACCTCATGACCCCTGCGGTCTCTCCACTACCCCCCGTCACCTTCTTCACCCCCCCTGCCAACTTCCCCAACACTCTGTTGGGGATGGTTAGGCACCTTGGCCATATGATGATGACGAGCATGTTGAATAAAAATTATACAGTTAAGGCCAATAAAATTCGTGTTTTTATTGTATTGTATAAATTATTATTTGAGAAGTTCATGGTTAATTGTTAATTGGGTTCTTATGAGCGAATAAATAGTTAATTGGATAATTATGGACTAATTGGTGCTGATAGGATGTTCAATTGGTTCATTAAATTTTTAAATGGTGGTTGACTAATGGTGATTGATAAGTAAGTTAATTTTTTTTAAATTGATGGTTGATTGGTAAACCAACTTTTTAATTGATGGTTGATTGGATGGTTGATTGGTTAGTTAAATTTCTAATGATGGTTGATTGGATGGTTGATTGGTTAGTTAAATTTCTAATGATGGTTGATTGGATGGTTAATTGGTTAGTTAAATTTCTAATGATGGTTGATTGGATGGTTGATTGGTTAGTTAAATTTCTAATGATGGTTGATTGGTTAGTTAAATTTATAATTGACGGTTGATTGGATGGTTGATTGGTTGGTTAAATTTATAATTGATGGTTAATTGGTTAGTTAAATTTCTAATGATGGTTAATTGGTTAGTTAAATTTCTAATTGATGGTTGATTGGCTAATCAATTTTTCTAATTGATGGTTGATTGGCTAATCAATTTTTTTAATTGATAGTTGATTGGTTAATTGAATTTAATTGATGTTTGACTGAGCACCCATAAAGCACAAACCTTTTCACATCCTTTTTCAGGTTCTCATCCTTCAAGGAAGCATACCTCTTCAAGACATCATCCTCTTCCTCCTCTTCCTCCTCACCACCACCTCTCTTGATGAATGACAGAACTTGTAAAAGTGAGTGACGCGTGAGTGATGGATGAGTTTTGGTATCATCATCACCACCATCCTTTGTGTCTTCGTCACCATCACCACCACCACCACCACCACCACCACCACCACCACCACCACCACCATCATCATCATCATCATCATTTCTTGCAGACAATTTCAAAAGTTTATATAAAACTTGGTCGATCTTGAAGGCCTGGTGGGTTGATTGGGTGATAAGTTGACCAACTAAGTGGTTGTGAATACATCTTTTTAATTAATTGGTTTTTAAAAGATTTTTTCAAATTTGATTAATTTTAATTAACGGTTTTATCATTTAATTGGTCGAATGATGGCTTCATTAGTTGAGAAAACAATTTATTTATTTTTATAATTTATTGCTTGATAAACTCATTAATAAACATTAAATAATCCATTCATCCATTCATTCAGTTATTTAGTCACACATCCATTCATTCATCCATCCATTCATCCATTCATTCAGTTACTTAGTCATACATCCATTCATCCATTCATCCATTCATTCAGTCACTTATTCATACTTCAATTCATTCATTCATCCATTCATCCATTCATTCAGTCACTTATTCATACTTCAATTCATTCATTCATTCAGTTACTTAGTCATACATCCA
>OX387258.1:3965005-3972505 GCA_947562095.1 Branchellion lobata | reverse complement strand
ATTGGTGGTTGGATGGCAGGTTGGTTGATTACCTGGGATGGTTTTGGAGGTGGTGGTGAGTGGGTAAGTGTGTCCAAAGACAATGCTATGGATGCTGCTGCAAGGGAGGCCTTGGAGTGGTGGGGGTGAATGGTGGTGGTCGTTGGGGGTGAATAATGGTGGTCGTTGGGGGTGAATAATGTTGGTCGTAAGGGGTGGTTTAAAGTGCATGGTGAGATGGTGTAGATGGTGTGGTGATGTGGGTGGTGGTGAGGTGGGTGGTGGTGATATGGATGGTGCGAAGGTGTAGGAGTGGTTTGATTTGAGTGGTTAAGAGGTGTGGGCGTTTCATGGTGTGGATGATGGTGGTGTGGGTGGAATGGAGGGTGTGGTTTATTGAAAGATTTTTTGGATGGTTGGAAGTGATGAAAATGGCTATTGTGGTGGAAGTGGCTGGTGTGGTGGAAGTGGCTGGTGTGGTGGTAGTGGCTGGTGTGGTGGTAGTGGCTGGTGTGGTGGTAGTGGCTGGTGTGGTGGTAGTGGCTGGTGTGGTGGAAGTGGCTATTGTGGTGGAAGTGGCTGGTGTGGTGGGAGTGGCTGGTGTGGTGGAAGTGGCTGGTGTGGTGGGAGTGGCTGGTGTGGTGGAAGTGGCTGGTGTGGTGGAAGTGGCTGGTGTGGTGGAAGTGGCTGGTGTGGTGGTAGTGGCTGGTGTGGTGGTAGTGGCTGGTGTGGTGGTAGTGGCTGGTGTGGTGGTAGTGGCTGGTGTGGTGGAAGTGGCTGGTGTGGTGGAAGTGGCTATTGTGGTGGAAGTGGCTGGTGTGGTGGGAGTGGCTGGTGTGGTGGAAGTGGCTGGTGTGGTGGGAGTGGCTGGTGTGGTGGAAGTGGCTGGTGTGGTGGAAGTGGCTGGTGTGGTGGTAGTGGCTGGTGTGGTGGTAGTGGCTGGTGTGGTGGTAGTGGCTGGTGTGGTGGAAGTGGCTGGTGTGGTGGAAGTGGCTATTGTGGTGGAAGTGGCTGGTGTGGTGGGAGTGGCTGGTGTGGTGGAAGTGGCTGGTGTGGTGGGAGTGGCTGGTGTGGTGGAAGTGGCTGGTGTGGTGGGAGTGGCTGGTGTGGTGGAAGTGGCTGGTGTGGTGGAAGTGGCTGGTGTGGTGGAAGTGGCTGGTGTGGTGGGAGTGGCTGGTGTGGTGGTAGTGGCTGGTGTGGTTAGAAGTTGGAAGCTGAGTGTGGCTTGAATACATCGGCTCAGTTGGAAGAAAAAAAATTAATACTTGTGATTAAATGAGAAAAAAAAATCCATTTTTTGGTGAAATATGTTTTTTGGTGGCACGTGTAAGCAGAGAATAGAGAATGATGGATGGATGAGGATGAAAGAAAGATGGATGGATAAGAAAAATAGACGGATAGAATGGAAGATGAGAATAATGGATGACATAAGAGAAGGATAGGATGAAAGATGGATGGAAAAGTGGCGAATGAAAATGAGGATGTAGAGATGGATGGATGGATGAAAACAATAAATGGATAGATGGATGAATGGAAAATGATAAATAAATAGTTAAAAGTAAGGATATGGATGGAGAGAATGAATGAGACTGAAATGAAGAGGAGTTGGGATGTAATGGATGGATGGATAGATGGATGGATGGATATAATGGATGGATGGATGGCGAAGGAAAAATGAAAGAGAAACATAATTTTATGGAAACTCAAAAAACTCATAAATTATAATTTTCATATTTGAACGATAAAAAAAATAATTGAATATTTGAATTCTTTGTTTTTTAACCAACCAACATCGTCGTATTTTGTAAGAAAAAGCTCATTCATGAAATTTTTGAAAAGTAAGCGCTACAAAAATGAAAACTGCACAAAAAACTGCAAAATACAACACACCCAAACTTCTCATAACAAACACGTCACCAGAGCCACCACAAAAAACCACACCACAAACTACAACAGCCCATACAAAGAACTCCACCACAGACCACCACACACACCATGGAACCTCACCACAACCACCACAACCACCACAACCACCATAGACCACACAACCCCCAAAGAACTCTACCACACAACCAAAAAAAAATCCCACCTCCATACCACCCCAAAACACACCAAAAAAACCCACCACATAGCACCACAGACCACACAACCACTAGAGAACCTCCCACACACCAGCTTGTTGTTGTCGTTGCTTGAGAGCACTGACCGCAAGAGGGAGGGTCTTGGAGATGACGATGGGAGTGATGGTGGGAAGGGTGCCCTTGGTGGGGGTGAAAACCCTCGCCTGGATGGGGGGGGGGGGTGATGAAAATAATTATTATCATTGTAGAAGTGATAATTATAATAATAGCAATTAAAATTAAAATAAAATTATTCATAAAAACCATAATAATAATAATAATAATAATAATAATAATAATAATAATAATAATAATAATAATAATAATACTGAGAATAACAATAATCGTAATAATAATAAAAAAATAATGATAGTAATAATAATAATAATAATAATAATAATAATAACAATAATAATAATAATAAAAATAATAATAATAATAATAATGAGTGGCCTCAAAACTCTGGGAGGTTTATGCCGCTATAATATTTGTATTGTATTGTATTGCATAATAAATAGAGTAACAACAATAACAATAATGATAACAGCAACGACAATAAAAATAACCTCCCACCCACCTCTTCATTTTCAATGCAGTGCAGGACAAGGTTGTGGTTGGCGGCTAGTTGGGTGACGAAGCGGTCGAGGAGGGGATTTGGCTTCTTGAGCCACGAAGGGAAGTCGATGTAGTCAAGGCCGCTATCGGAGAAGAAGCACATCTCGGAGGCAGTGGCCTTGAAGTGGCCCACCACAGCTTGCAACATCTCTTCGATCTGAATGACACACCTCGACTTCAAGTCCACCGGAATGTCATCATTGTCGCCATCATCATTGGCTTCTTCGTCATCATCGTCATCTCTTCTCTGATTGGACGATGAACTTGCACCAAAGGCGTCACTTGACGTGGCGATAGATAGGGGCATGGCCTCCCACCGACCTGATCGACCCAACCCCAACTTTATCTTCTTCAGCGGTGGCATGAGGCTGCTGTGGGGGTTGGGTGAATGCGAAAGAATGGGTGAATGCGAGGGAATGGATGGATGCGAGGGAATGGGTGAATGCGAGGGAATGGATGGATGCGAGGGAATGGGTGAATGCGAGGGAATGGATGGATGCGAGGGAATGGGTGAATGCGAGGGAATGGGTGAATGCGAGGGAATGGGTGAATGCGAGGGAATGGATGGATGTGAGGGAATGGGTGAATGCGAGGGAATGGATGGATGCGAGGGAATGGGTGAATGCGAGGGAATGGATGAATGCGAGGGAATGGGTGAATGCGAGGGAATGGATGGATGCGAGGGAATGGATGAATGCGAGGGAATGGATGGATGCGAGGGAATGGGTGAATGCGAGGGAATGGATGGATGTGTGGGGGTGAATGGATGGGGTGGGTAAGGAAAATGGGTGGATGTGGGTAAATTTGTGAAGATGGCTGGATGAGTGAGAATGGGCTTATGGGGGTAGAGAGATGTGTGGGGATGAAAAGAAAAAGGATGGAGTGAGTGAAAATTGATATGATTGTATTATGTATGTATCATATACAATACAATACAAAAACGAATATTTTTATAGTGGCATTAACCCCGTAGAGTTTCGAGGCCACATATAGAGTGGAGGAACTAGAAACAAAGGACTCAAAAATGTACCCCAGGTAGAAATTGAAAACTACCAATCTTGAAATGGGTACTCTTATGAATGAGAATTAAATTACAAACTATATAATTAATTATAACTTTATTATAAATAATTAAATTGCAGTAACAAGTTGCCAAACAATGAAAAACCTGATTGGTAGCCTAAAAACTTGATAATCTAAAGTGCCAACGCAAATAACCAAGTAACATTTTCTAATGCAACCTGTCAAGGGGGGAAGTAGAGAAGGAGGGTTGCTTGATGGAAGACACCGGGATTTGAATCACCTCTCTCATCTGGTGCGATTTGAGGGGCTGTGGTGGGTTTGAAATCTTGAAAGCTTGGTGCTTTTAATAAACAAAAATAAATTATATTTAATTAAATACTGTTTGTGATGTCTGTGTTATGATGTCTATGTTCATGGTGTCTGTTATGATGTTTATGTTCATAATGTCTGTTCATTTTTATTTACAAAGTGCCAAAACGAAGGAGCTTAGGCAATTAAGATCAAGTGAGCGACAATTAAAAAATAGCCTAGTTTAAAGTTATACATTTTGATTTCAATTGCAAGAGAGAAAAGCATTGGAAATGTGAGCACTAACAGATCCTTGTCCAAGGTGGTGTATGGTTTTACCACCCAATAAGTCAGACTCTGATGAAGTGAAAGTTGATGGGGAAAGATGGATGGAAGAGGCATGAAAAGAAGAAGAAATGGTTGATGATGGATGGAACTGGCTTGATGATAAATGGTGGGTGGTGGTGACGACTTGGATATTTGTGTGTTGGGACGGTGCGGCGTTGCTTGAATTTGTTGCGGCGCCGTGAGTCGTCTTCATTGCGATATTCCAAGCTCAGAATTTATTTTGTTTGCCAAAGCAAGTACTGCTGCGAATTTAAAATGAAATCCAAAAATTATTTTAATAAACTGTTTAGAAGGTCAGGATTTACTGAAATTAGACCATCTTGAAGTGGGATTTGTCATTTGTAAGTTTAGTCAGAACGAAAATAAAAAATCTCGTGGTTTGCACTTGATTAAAATCATTTTTATTTGATTTAGGATTTTTTTTTTAATGTTTGTTATAACTATAATAAGATAAACTAGCATCGGTAACTCGATTATTCCCATATACTTTATTTACAATGTTTTAACAAAGCACTGCCAATAATTTTAAAGCGCTTTATTATCAAAATATTTAAATTCATTTAATTATACGAAACTACACTTAAATTTCTACCACTCTTTTAAAAAATTGTTTTTCATCATTTTTATGACTACTTGAATGGAACAGTAAAGTCTATTCTTCGATAAGTCTATTTCAAACTTAATTCTAATCTATGCATTAAAATTTTTTTGGTTAGATCAGATAGTTATTCAATTCAATCTGTAAGCAAAGGCGCTTTTAGAAAAGCGGTTTTACTTTTAGCTTTTCTAGCACGGAGTCTGTTCTTTACTTGTGTTGCAGATTATTTTCATCATTTAAATTGAATCAATTTCAGTCAGGCGTGTATATGTCACAAAGCAGAATGAATTATTGAAAATAACACAAAATAGTTAACACCAAACTTAGTATTACAAGAAAGCTAAGATGAAAATAGGAAAAAAATTAACTAAATAATCAAACTAATGAACTTTGAAGTTTTCGAATTGAATAATGGTTTAATAAGATCAAAAAATATAAATTGAACAAAGTTGAATTAACCATAACCGTTGTCACAAAAAGTGCCACTGAATTTTAAGAGCAAACTCGATTATAGAATCAGCCTGAGGAGCTTTTAATTTTTTCAATTAAATAACTAAACAATCAAATTGATAAATAAATCAAATTGATAAATCAATCAAATTGATAAATCAATCAAATCAAATATTTATTGAAAATTGCTTAATGTAGCAGAAAGTTTGTATTATTAAAAATTTGAGTTTAGTCGGGAATCGAACCCAGAGCTTTGAGGACATTTCTCGAAGCATGAGCTGCAGACGACAGAGCAAACATCTTTCTTTTTTCATGTCTTTTTTATCTTTCTATTTAATCTAATCTAATCTTATCTAATCATTTATATAGTGCTGTTTCCACACTGTTCAAAAGCGCTCTATGTGGTGAAGAAAACCCCAAATTTAATTTTTTAACTTAAAAGATCAATTTTGATGAATTATTGAATAAATTAAAATCAATTTTATTAAAATATGTTGAAAAAATAACTATAAACGGTGTTGTTTATGGCTACATTGCTAAAAATAGAAACGCCCACACATTGAAGCTGTTTAAGTGGACAGGGACGGCAATAGAGGAAGGAGAGAGAAGATGAAAGATGAAATGGAGGAGAAGTAAAAAGAGAAAAAGAGGGGAAGGGAGAGGGAGAGAGGAAGGGAGAGGGAGAAAGGAAGGGAGAGGAAGAGAGGAAGGGAGAGAAAAGGAGAAAGAAAAAAGGGAGAGAGAAAAAGGAAGAGAGAGAGAAGGAGAGAAGGAGAGAGAAGGAGGAAGAAAGAAGAGGAAAGAATGGAAGGCAGAAGTGCAAAGCAAATTATCGAAACAATAATAAAAAGAATAATGAATAAAAAAATAATAATAAAATAAGCAGAGTATTAAATGAAAATAAAACAAAAAAAAATATTAATAAAGAAAAATAGTTATAATTTATAAAAATAAATATCCAAAAACATATGGACGTTTGCTGACGTCATTTAAGGAATGGTTCGCTATTGTGAAACACGCACGCATGTAGCGAAAATATTGAAAATTTAGATTTAAAATTTAACCATTGAATTATTATTCAAAAAAAAATTATTAGAAATTATCATTATTTAATTTTTTTAATTAATTTTTATTTAAATTATAATTTATAATAATAATTCGTTTAATCCACTTTTTATTTAACCTCAAAACAAGATAATTGAGAGATGGATGATAACTTTTCAAAAAAGTAGTTTTTGATATTCATAATTATTATTAATTATCATTATAAATAACATTTTCTTATTAAATTATTTTTATTATTGTAATTAATTAATTTTAATTCAGTTGTTTTTGGATAGACACAACGTCACAGATGGACCTTTAAAGGTCACATCTTCTTCCGGTGTTTACCATACTTTCGTCAACAGTAAATGTCAAAAACTACAAACAACACCACAGCGCTTTAACTTGGACTTGCGTCTATAAGCAACTTATTCCGAGGTATAAATACCCGATAGTGACTTATATCGGGGTATGAGTACCCAATAGCACTTTCCATCGGTGTGTGAGTATCTTTTTCGCCTCTTATCGGGGTATGAGTTTCCGTTTTCCCCTTTAAGTCGAGGTAACAAAATCCACAAGCAGCCCATGTCGAGGTCCAAAATGCCAATAGCAACTTATGTTGAGTTACAAAAAAGTGCCTAACAACACTCTATGTCGGGGTGTGTGTATGCAATAGGGACTTATCTTTGGTTTTGGCGTGCACAAAAGCACCCACACAACGTCACACACCGCGTGCACAGGTCTATATAAGGAACTCCAGGCTGGAATGGATGCTGACAGTCGCATTGCAAGTGAGTGTTCGTTGTTCGTTGTTTGTTCGTTTGTTCGCCATAGTTGTAACAAAGGCTGAACATGTTTGTAAAAGAACCAATGCGTTTTTTGTTACACTTTGTATCTGTTTTTTGTTCTTTTGCGCCTTTTTTTTGTTTCATTTGACGCACATATGGTTGGTCGGTGCTGTCATCATTGCTGTGTTAGGAAATTCTTTGTTGCTGTTTTTGTTGGTGGTGTTGTTGTTGTTGCTGTTGATGTTGC